>JANAVB010018599.1:9087456-9229956 GCA_029216955.1 Iris pallida
TGATTGATATTTCATAAAGTTGGTTTTTGAAATATATATATATATATATAATATATTATTATATTATTATATATCTATATATATATATATATATATATTATATAGATTATATCACCATATATAGACATATATTGATATAGACAAAATGATACATTATGATACATAAGAACACATTCCTAAACACATGAAAAATCTGGAATAATATTAGAACAACTTCAAAACAATATATAAATAAATCTACATGTGTCCAAATAGGGTTTTCCCCATTAGGACACGATCCTACTCATAGGACACCTCTACAAGTGTCCAAATTGACACGAAATGGACACCAATGGGCACAAAACCATGGGGGTCATTCCTATGGGTCAAAACCATCCTAATGCATGAAAAGAATGAGAAGGAGAAGGGATTTATACCTTCCGGTGACTCGAATCGATCCCGATACGCCACCGACACGTAGGAATCCCAAACGGACACGGACAAGCTCCGAATCCTCTCAAACTTGGGTAGCTCCTTCCTTGGCTTGAATGAAGAAGGAAGGAAGAAGATTTGGTGGAGAAATGGAAGGATTTGGTGATGATTTGAATAAGGATGGCTCTCTAATTAATTTGGGGAAGAACAAGAGAGAGAATGAAAGAAGAGATAATGTTGGATGGCTAGAGCCTATCCACTAGATGTGGCCGGCCAAGAAAAGAAGTTTTGTCCTATTAGGGAAAAGTCCAAAAGCCCCCTCTCTTATCTATTTAGTTAATACATGGAAGGGCTTCTAAGTCGGGGGTAGTTTAGTCATTCCAACTAACTCTAGTCTAATTAATCCTAACCAAATAATTTAGCCTAGTCACTAACTAAAATAACTAACATGTGGGCCATGGCTAACTAGTGTGTGGGCCCACTAGGGTCAACACTACCCCGGGTCCCCGATACAAGTCGGAAAGAGTTAAAATTCGAACCCGACTCAAACAACCCCAAAATAGTACCATAAATAAATAAATAATTCTAAAATAATTTTAAAGTAGAAAATTACCAAAATACCCCTGTTTATGAAAACTGGGGATGACAAATCTATCCACCTTAAAAAAAATTTATCCTCAAAATTAAAATAAACATACACTGAATCACGTGCAGAAATAAAATTATACCTCAGGGCTCGAAGAGATAAGGAAAACGCTCCTGCATGTCGTCCTCTCTCTCCCAGGTAGACTCACCTGGAGAGTGATGCCTCCATGCAACACGAACCAAGGTTATAACCTGGTTCCGGAGTACCTTCTCCCTACGATCCAGAATCTCCACTGGCTGCTCTGGATAGTGAAGAGTAGGCCCCACCTCGATCGCTGAATGGTCCAATACATGGTTGGGGTCCGCCACGTACCATCTCAGCTGCGACGCATGGAACACGTTGTGTACCCCCTCTAGCGTAGGCGGCAAGTCTAGCCGGTAAGCCACTGCACCGGCCCTCTCAAGGATAGTGAAAGGTTCGATGTAGCACGGACTAAGCTTCCCGCCTCCGCCAAAGCGAATCGTGCCCCGTGTCGGAGAAATCTTCAGGAACACCAAAGCACCAGCCTAAACATAAAACAAACTCAGCACACAGGACAAACAAAATCACAAGCAACACAAACAGGAACTAAAACTAACCTCGAACTCTAACGGTCTCCGGTGGCTATCGGCCCAATGCCGCTGCCTATCCTGAGCCACCCGAAGTCTGTCTCTAATCATCCTGGCCTTCTCAGCTGCATCCACCACCATCTCCGGTCCAAGCAGCACTCTCTCGCCAACATCGTCCCATGACAAGGGAGTACGACACCTCCGTCCGTATAGAGCCTCGAATGGCGACATCTCTATACTGGCCTGATAGCTGTTGTTGTAAGCAAACTCTATCAAGTGAAGATGATCCTCCCAAGAAACCTCGAGATCTAGCACACACGTGCGAAACATATCCTCAAAAGTCTGGATAGTCCTCTCCGACTGCCCGTCTGTCTGGGGGTGATAAGCGGTACTAAACTTGAGCGAGGTGCCCAAGCTAGCCTGCAAACTCTTCCAGAAGTGGGAAGTGAAACGGCTATCCCGATCTGAAACTATGCTCACAGGAACCCCATGCAATCGCACGATCTGACAAACATACAGCTCTGCCAACCTCTCCGTAGACAATCCTACCTTGAAAGGTAAAAAATGGGCCGATTTGGTCAATCTATCAACTATGACCCAAATCGCGTCTTTTCCTCCAGGAGATCGTGGAAGTCCGAACATAAAGTCCATGGTGATGTGCTCCCACTTCCACTCAGGAATGGGTAGTGGCTGTAGCAACCCACCAGGCCTCTGCCTCTCGGCCTTCACCTGCTGACATACCAAGCAGCGAGATACAAACTGAGCCACCTCGCGCTTCATGCCGTACCACCAAACGTGCTCCCTCAGATCTCTGTACATCTTGTTGGCACCAGGATGCATAGAGTACTGAGAGCGATGTGCCTCCTGAAGAACCTCCTCCCGAAGCTTCCCACTCGGAACGCACAGTCTAGCACCGTGCCGCAACGACCCATCTTCGACAATAGAGAAGTCATCGAGCAAACCTGCTCGCACCTGCTCCCTGATGCTCCTCAGGGCAATATTATCATACTGTGCTGATCTACTCTGTCCATCAACTCAGACTGAATCTGCAAGCCCCACATCTGTACCTCCATGCCCGAAATAATCACATCGATTCCCAAACTGTCCAGGTCAGCCAAAAGATGACGGTCTGCTGTCAGATATATAGCCATTGGATACCTGCTCAATGCATCTGCAACTACGTTGGCCTTTCCTAGATGGTACTGCAAGGCGATATCGAAATCCTTCATCAGCTCAAGACAACGTCTCTGTCGTATGTTCAGCTCCTTTTGAGTGAACACGTACTTCAAGCTCTTATGATCAGTAACGATCTCAATCCGCTCTCCGTACAGATAGTGCTTCCACAACTTCAGGGCAAAGATGACAGCGGCTAACTCCAGATCGTGAGTCGGGTAGTTCTTCTCATGAGGACGTAACTACCTAGATGCATAGGCAATCACCTTCCCGTGCTGCTGAAGTACACAGCCCAGACCCCGGCCAGAAGCATCACTATAAATCGAGAAACTACCGATCCCAGACGGTAATATCAAGATCGAAGCTGATGTCAACCTCTTCTTCAGCTCATCGAAGGCGGCCTGACACTCCTCATTCCAGACGAACTCTACGTCCTTCCTGGTGAGTCTAGTCATCGGTTCCGCGATCCGCGAGAAATCCTGGATGAACTTTCGATAGTAGCCCGCCAATCCCAGAAAGCTCCGAATCTCGGCAACTGTACTGGGCGTAGACCAAGACTCTACTGCAGCAATCTTCTTCTGGTCTACTGAGATCCCGTGCTCGGTCACAATATGACCCAAAAACTCGACCTGGTCCAGGAAGAACTCATACTTCGACAGCTTCCCATACAACTGCTCCTTTCTCAAAGTCTCGAGCACAATCCTCAGATGCTCCTCGTGCTCCTCCGGCGTCTTTGAGTAGACCAGGATGTCGTCTATGAAGACCACCACGAACTTGTCAAGGTACTGATGGAATACCTTGTTCATCAAGTTCATGAACACAGCTGGGGCGTTGGTCAACCCAAATGGCATCATAGTGAACTCATACTGGCTGTACCGAGTCCAAAAAGCTGTCTTCGGAATGTCTTCCTGCTTCACCTTCAGCTGATGGTAGCCGGACCTCAGATCTATATTCGAAAACACCTTGGTGCCGCTCAACTGATTGAATAAGTCGTCGATCCTCGGCAATGGGTACTTATTCTTGATAGTAAGGTTGTTGAGCGCCCTGTAGTAGATACACATGCGCATCGTACCATCCTTCTTCGGTACAAACAGGACTGGCGCTCCCCAAGGTGATGAACTGGATCTAATGAATCCCTTGTCCTACAGCTCGTCGACCTGCTTCTTCAGCTCTGCCAACTCGCTGTTGTTGACCCTATAGACGTGCTGTGAGATAGGCTCAACACCTGGCACTAAGTCTATAGAGAACTCAATGTCTCTATCCGACGGCATCCCAGACAACTCCTCGGGAAAAACATCTATGAAGTCCGCTATCAATGGATACGGCAATGTCTGCCCCGCCAGTAAAGCTCCACAGAACCCATCTCCCGGCTCAGCTGCTCCTCTAGCAAACACAATCTCTGGCTCTCCCGGCGGCCTAAACAGAATCCTACCTCCTCTATAGTCTATAGTAGCATGGTGCATGCTCAACCAATCCATTTTGAGTACCACATCGTACCTCGAAAGGGGCATTACGAGCAAGCACGCACCCAAATCTCGGCCTCCTACAGTAACTCTCCGCCCCTTACAGATATTGTTGACCAGGATGATGCCTCCCCCGATCAATATCTTGTAAGTCCTATCCAAAGGTTCAGCAATAATATTGTGTCTCAGAGCAAAGAAAACAGACACAAAACTATGAGTGGCACCGGAATCAAACAAGGTAATTACAGGGAATGAATCAAGAAGAACGTGACTTGCCACTACATCGCCTACTGGCTCTGCCTCCTCCTCTGCTGTCAGGGTAAACACTCTGCCCGCAGGGGCTCCCCTATGGTGCTGCGCAAAATGCTGCTGCTGAGTCTGAAGTGAAGGACCTCTCTGCTAAACTGCTGGTCCTCTGGTCGACTGCGCTCTGTCCTGGCCTCCTCAGACTCCCCGAATACGGTAGTCTTTCAGCTGGTGATCGGGCGCCCCCACAGTATAAGTAGATGCCCAACCTCTTCCTGCAAACCTCTCTAGTGTGCCCTGGCTTCCCGCAAAAGTTACACTGTGTAGCCGGCCTCTGACCCTGACCCTGACCCTGGTGCTGCTGGGCACGCGCCGGTGCCTACTGAAACTGCAACTGAGGCTACTGCTGCTGGAACTGCCTCTGCTGGAAATATGGGCGCTTCGCCGGCCCTGCACTCGAACTAGCTCCAAGTGCGTCACTGTCCCTCTTTGGCTTGAGGCCGAAGTCCTCCTCTGCAATCTACGCCTCCATAAGGATCTGCTCGAAGGTCACGTCACGTCTCCCAGAGGTGCGAGTGCGCACTGCATGTATAAGGCCCCTCCGGAACTTTCGGGCCTTGTACCCCTCATCCTGGACCAAACTAGGTGCAAACCTGCTCAGGCGAAAGAACTCCGCTGTATACTCGTCTACAGACGAGTTCCCCTGCACCAGACTGGCAAACTGCCCCTCCAAAGCTGTCAAGGCTACGTCTGGGTAGAACTTCTCCTTAAAGAGCTTCCTGAAGTCCTCCCAAGATAAACCCTTCACTGACGCACGCAGATCCGTATGGTACCAAGTCAGCGCTATATCGAAAAATTGGCTCGCTGCAGAAGTCACCCACAGACCTCTCTGGACCTCTGCCAACTCCAGACTCCGCTGGACATCCTCTATCCAGTCGTCCACATATAGGATACCCTCAGTACCCTTGAACTTCCGTGGGTTCATCTTCCTGAAGTCGAGGTGCGTACCGGGCCTCCCTTGACCCTGCTGCTGTGCTGGTGCTCCCTGAACTGTAGCCGGTGCACCTCTCTCCACTGCTGCCATCACTAGCTGATACGAGTTCTCCATTGTTCGCCTCAACAACTCTGCCTGTGTGTTCTGAGTCTGTAACATCTGCTGCAGAAGGGCCATCATCCCCTGGGTATTTGTCGGTAACTGAGGCAGCGGTGGAAGAATATCAGGGACGACCATGGACGGTCCCGCTGCTGGAGGTGGAAGACCTCCTGGAACCGTCTCTACTGCTGCTCCCGCCAGAAGGGCAGGAACTGAGGTGGCAGCTCCTTCAGGTGCAGCTCCCGTAGCCGGAGGTGGAAGACCAACCGGATCGGGCCTCTCCGGTACAGCGCTAGAACCCGCTGCCTGAGAGCGAGTGATCGTCACCCTGAGGATAGATTGAAACAAGGAATCAATATGGCACATGATTGGAATATCAAAGAAGGACAATTAAATTCAATGCAAAAGAATTTGTCATGGTAATCAAAAGATCAGAAATTTCCTAAAATGTGATTGAGTAACTCCTATCATACCCTAGATCCTATGTCCTAATTACAGGCTCGTAATCAGTACTCTAAGTTGAGCACCATTACGAGATCGCACTAATTGCGATACTGACCTGCATAGGCCACCACAAAAATATGTCACGACCCGCACCCTGAAGAGGGGTACGAGTACGTGGTTACGTCCAGCCTACGCCGCAGAATCGGCGATAGAACGCTGTATATAGGGTCTGTAAATACTACGACTAAAACAGATAAATGTACCTGTACAGTATATACACTCCGAATGGAGGTGACATAGCTATACAGTCTCAATCACAAATATAAAACTAAGGTAGATAGCATAGAAAGGAAATATGATAGATAAAGCAGAAAATGAGTCCAAGATCCATAAGTCAGAGCTATACACAAACATCCAGAGTCTCAGAAAATATATATAATAGATACTACAAAACTGAAATGTACTAGCTGGCTCGCAGGCCAGGCAAACCTAACTAACTAAGCTACTCAGGGTAAGCAAAGTCTAGTGGCTCTACCAACAAGCCACGGTCTAAGTCTAATCCATCAGACTCAACCCCATAGTAGGTCGAGCAATCAGCCTCTGAATCATCTGTAAAATTGTCAACGGTATCCTGTCAGGAAAATAAGCAAGTACAAACACCAACAGCAGTTCCATATGAATTGTGAAATACTATAAGAGACAGTAATAATGAAATACACGACAAAGATATAGGCGACTTGGGAACCATTTGAAAGCCGAGTTACAACCCTTGAACCAAACAAGGACCGGAATTGTAACCCTTCTTCCAAACAGGACTTAGTCTCAAATCATGGCACAATATAAAGACAGTTAGAGCATGTGAGTAAGGAAATCATAGCATGGTAAGAAGTACAGAAAGTAAAGCTGAACTAGAAATATAAGATACGCTAATAAAATATAAAAGGTGATTTGAACTATTAGAGCGATATGTGATCGGCTAGGGAGTCAAGAGAGAGTTATCCACTTAGCCCGGCAATCCGCGGTGTCCTTAACGGAGAGTCATGCCGTCCAATCTGGATAACTGGTAATAGGGTATCTGCTACACCCTACGTGAGGTGAGGGTGGAGCTAGCAAAATAGTTACAGGAAGGTTTTGATCACATAACCCCTAATAATTCCCCCATCCCCGAATAGTATCACGGATCCGGACATGGCACGTTATGACACAGGGTTCGAGAGCAGGGGGCCAGCCCACTCCCAAATCAATGTCTATATAAGTACAGAAAACACAGAAATATCACATACCCATATACCAAGAAAGTCTAGGAATAACATCTCATGACAGGATCCGACGTATACTAGTCCGTGAACCGTCGTGTCGGGAATCATGTAAAATACTTCAACTGAATCGGATATAGTAGATATCAAGACAATGAAAACTATCAGTGAATGTACTCGCTTGTGGTCCTGAGCTGATAAGGTGAACAGACGCTCAGAGTGATCACAAACCTAAAATAAGATACTATGAGTCAAACAGGGCTTAATATTGAAAAAAAAACTAATTCAAGTCATGAATGCACGTCTAAGTCAAAACTAGGTCAATCTAGGTCAAACTGAGTCATACTAGGTCATACTGGTTCATACTAGGTCATACTAGGTCACTGGGAGTCAATCCAAGTCAAACTAGGTCAAACGGGGTCAAAGGTTGACTTAGGGTTGACTTTTGGTCAAAAAGTCAACTCTGGTCAACTCTGGTCAACTCTAGGTCAACCTTAGGTCAAACTAGTCTAATGTTGACCAACTGTTGACTTTCAGTCAACTTGTCAACTCTGGTTTGGTTTCGGTCAAATCTAGTCGCTTAAAGACTAAGTTTGACTCTCGGTTGACTTTTGTTGACTTTTGGTCAAAATGGTCAACCGACGTCAAAACTAGTCTTTGAGCACCATATTTGAACATTACCAACCAAAAGAATCAAGTTCTAACCTTATCTTAGACTCTAGACTCACATACCATATTTCTAGGTAAAACCTATATTACCTTACCCTTACCTTACCATGTATCATATACCACTCCTCACATACAACACTCTCACATAATATCACACTCTAATAGGCTTTCCTATAGGTTTAGATATAGGCTATCCTATAGGCACTCACAAAACATATGTGTAGGCTCTCACACACACACACAAAACCTCACAAATACACACACACACATAGGCTATATTGGACTGATTTATGCCAGGTTTTGTGGGGACATGTTGGACTGAATGAAGTGCTTTAAGGACTGATTTATGGTGGCTAAAGTGGACTGATTTTGTAGACTTGAGGGGGGCTTGTTTTGGACAGCCCATACAGGGGTTAGATGGGCTGCTAACATGGGATTTTAAGGACAGCCAAGTGCTGTCCTAATGGACTGGAATGACAGCAACTATGTGGTGTTTATAGGGTGTACATGGGCTATTTTTGTGGACAGTATATAGGCTAACCATGGCTGAATGATAGGGCAACCAAGGACTGTTATATGGTGGTTTAAGGGAACAGCCATCAAGGCTAAAAATCTGGACTGATTTAGTGGACTAAAGGGACAACCATGTAGGTGTTTGTTTGGGGACTAAATAGGATGAAATTGACAGCCATGAGGATGGTTTTGGGGACTGTTTGGAGTGTCATATGGGGACTGGTTTGTGACAGGTTTCATGGCAGAAATGGGCTGCTGATTTCAGGGCTCTCCTCTCCTCCTTCAACACTCCACTCCCATCCCTCTATCTCACCCACAAACACACACATACATACATTCATCCAAACTCCAACTACCAATCTAATTCTCAATCCCATTCTCTCAAACACCTCACAAGCACTCACTCTTAACCAACACAACACACACACTAACTCTCCCACTCCATCACTTGGCCGACCCTTGTTGCCCCATCCATGAACACAAAATCACACCACACCATAATATATATATATATATATATATATATATATATATATATATATATATATATATATATATATATATATATCACCATATATATACATATATTGATATAGAAAAAATGATACATTATGATACATAAGAAAACACATTCCTAAACACATGAAAAATCTGGAATAATATTAGAACAACTTCAAAACAATATATAAATAAATCTACATGTGTCCAAACAGGGTTTTCCCCTTAGGACACGATCCTAGTCATAGGACACCTCTACAAGTGTCCAAATAGACACGAAATGGACACCAATGGGCACAAAACCATGGGGGTCATTCCTATGGGTCAAAACCATCCTAATGCATGAAAAGAATGAGAAGGAGAAGGGATTTATACCTCCCGATGACTCGAATCGATCCCGATACGCCACTGACACGTAGGAATCCCAAACGGACACGGACAAGCTCCGAATCCTCTCAAACTTGGGTAGCTCCTTCCTAAGCTTGAATGGAGAAGGAAGGAAGAAGATTTGGTGGAGAAATGGAAGGATTTGGTGATAATTTGAATAGGGATGGCTCTCTAATTAATTTGGGGAAGAACAAGAGAGAGAATGAAAGAAGAGATAATGTTGGATAGCTAGAGCCTATCCACTAGATGTGGCCGGCCAAGAAAAGAAGTTTTGTCCTATTAGGGAAAAGTCCAAAAGCCCTCTCTCTTATCTATTTAGTTAATACATGGAAGGGCTTCTAAGTCGGGGGTAGTTTAGTCATTCCAACTAACTCTAATCTAATTAATCCTAACCAAATAATTTAGCCTAGTCACTAACTAAAATAACTAATATGTGAGCCATGGCTAACTAGTGTGTGGGCCCACTAGGGTCAACACTACCTCGGGTCCCCGATACAAGTCGGAAAGAGTTGAAATTCGAACTCGACTCAAACAACCCCAAACTAATACCATAAATAAATAAATAATTCCAAAATAATTTTAAAGTAGAAAAATTACTAAAATACTCCTATTCATGAAAACTGGGGTTGACGGGCCGAACCCCCACCAACAGCAGCAGCTAGCTGCGGGGGGGGGGGGGGGGGGGCGACCCCCTAATATCCAAAGTCCCCATGCTTCCTAATACCACCATGGTCCCACAGCAGCTGCAGCTGCATGGGTTAGTAACCCGAGCCCAACACTTAGTCTAGCAAACCTGAGCCCCCTTGTATTCCTACTTCAAGTAGGTATCAGCGGCAGCGGCAATATATATAGCTGCTCGAAGACTAAAACCCTAACCCCCTCTCGTAAATCCAATACCCCTCGACCCTGGGGCTGCCAACCTCCCCGTGCACACCCCAGTTGCCAGCGAACCACCGCCGTTGACCGGAGACGTCGTCGGTGCCCGCGTTCACGTGGAACAGAGGAAGCTCTGTTTCGATCAACCGCAAGGTACTCAACTTCGACCCACCTTTCTTCCTTTACGTTTGATAAAAAAGCGATCCATAAATTTGTATAGGTAGCCCAGTTGACCCCTTACAAGTCCCTTTAATTATATTTCCTCTAATGGCTTACTACAATTTTTGTAAATTCCCGAAAGTTCAGAAATTAACACTGTTTAGGTGCAGAATTTTCCCTTTAACCAAGCCCTGTTTGACACAAAATTTTCGACCAGATGATCGCAAGTTTTGGAAAACTAATTTAACAAACCTCTAGACAACCTAGACACCTTTTAGACGCTTTTTGTAGAGTTTAAATTCGTCTATTAGACATCAAGAAATACCGATTTAAAAATCAAGAAAAACTTGCAATTCTGTTTTGAAAACTTAGTGAATTTTCCCCGATACGACGTGCGTCCGACAAATTGGGCGACGTGGTCGCGCACTATACACACCGAAAGGCGCGGATGGACGTTGCAGACGTGTGGGAACTGACGAAACTCAGTTTCGTTGCGTGTGTGCGACGAAATCAATACGTATCCGTCGAGATACCCCCGTATCGACGTTTTGTAAACTTGCCCATAACTTCGTGTACCGTCGTCGAATCGAGACGAAACTTGCGCCAACAGTTCCGAATAAAAATTTTGGTCCTGTGTGCCAAGTTTGGTTCGATTCTGAGAAGGTCGAATCGGAACCCATTTTTGGCGGGCCCGCGACCCACTCAAACGGGCGAATTTGTACACGGCTCATCGGAATCCAAAATTGGACATACCGTTGAGTTCCTCTCCTCAAACTGAAATCGTAGGCATGTAGTTTGATGACTTTAGAGACCATAGACTTTGGCACGCATTTTGGTGCAAAGCGGGTCCAACGGCGGACATCGTTTTGACCTGAAATTATGATTTTGCCCCTGTTCCAGAATTTAACTTTTGGACAGGCATTTCCTAGGTATATCTTTAACACCGAGTGCATTTTTGATGTTTGTTTCAGCGTCCGGAGTTGTTTGGAGACTGTGACGTTTCTTGGCTGATATTGTGATTTCTTGGGCTTGCCACTTTGCATTATCAGGCAAGATACCTTGCCACCATACTTTGTGATTATTATATTTCTTATTTTCAGTTGTTATTATCAGTTTTTTGTTTCTTGATATTTAAACTGTGCATCAAAGTCACACTTGGGTGCAAGCGACTCTATCGGTCGTTTACCTCGCCTTATTTATTTCTCTTGTATTGACTTAGTCTAGTGACCACCCATTGATGTTGAGGTATTGGTATATCTCATACGGCCTTGACACTTGTTGTATCACGTGATGTGAGTCACATGTAGGACACGTACCCGCGTAGTCGGCAGGCCACCGATACGTATGGAGCGTACGACGGATAGGAGTAACTGCCAATAGTATTGCATGTTAGAAGACTTGGCGGTTACTAGAGGTTCATATCAGTCATGGAGATGATGATACTAGGTATTGGGTGGGGAGAACAATACCTGATGTATGGGCTTCTTTGTAGTTCCCTGATTACCTGTGCGCTCCTCCGGAGACGCAGGCTCCAGGCACCCTCTAACGTTTCCCAGAGCGTTATGGACATAGCCCTTGTACATGGTGCCCTATGACGCTTCCAGAGCGTTATGGACGTAGGCCCCTGGTGCCCTTTATGGGAATTATGCCGATCTCATTTACAGCCAGGGCTCATGCGTCGAAGGATTGTATCTCAACTGTATATTGATAGTAGAATGGTCAGGAACCCGATTGCATGCATATCTTTTTCCTTATTATATTATCCCAGTTTATATGGCATGGTGTTTTCTTGTATCTTGCTATGTCCCCTGAGGACCTGGTTATCTCTCCAGGTTTAGACGATTTTCCACAGGAGTACGGAGCGGCGTTAGAGCTATCCTATATCGATGACGAGGCAATCTTTACTGATGTCTAGTCTATTCTTTATTTGAGATATTAGTGGACATATTTTTGCATCTCATTTCTTTCTATTTGTGGAGGTCGGACTCCGATCTTGTGAAACTATTTTTCATAGCTGTTTGGAGTGAGTATGTTCACCCGGCTATCTTTTGATACTTTTACTTATTTATTTGGACTCTATTATCTTCTGTGTTAAGCTGTGATGAGATTAGATTATATATTACTGGCCTGTAGTTATTTTGTTTACAGCTTATGTGCATATTTGAGGATTCCATATATTGGAGTATTCTTCATATATGTGCAGCTGGCATGTTCACTTACTTGGTCCTACGTATTTTGGGACTGGGGCGTTACATATTTTTGTGGTAGCCCATGCAGGTCTACGTAAATATTGTTGGGTTACATGAGTGTGCCCAACAAGCCTGCATATAGGAATAGGAATATCTCATCCAGAACTACTACTATCTCTTGACTTCCAATCTTTTCGAAACTTCCTTGATTATTCGATTTACTTCATATCTAATCTTTCCTAATATCAACTTATCTTCTTCGTGCCAATAGTATGCATTTAAGAAGCGGACGCACTTCTGCCTTGGCCCTCACATCTGGTGAAGAGGCTACTCTGGAGGGACAGAATCCTCCCATGACTCCAGCGACACCATACCAGCCAGGACAGTCGCAGCCATCTACGATACCGACGATGGAGTACCCAGAGAACACAACACCCCCAGGCAGCCAGGCTGGACAGACCACTACCATGCCACCGGAAGGGAATGTACCACTGCCTCCACCACCACCATTTCCTCAACAGTTTCCTCCACAGTCGGGACCTCAGATGCCTCTACCACCGACTGATGGGAGCCCTACCTCTCAGTTTATGTACGCCATGATGCATGCTCAGTGGCAGCAGACTGAGCTGATGAGACAGACGATGATGGTAGCATTGGCTAGACCTCCACTACCACCTCCAGTACCAGCACCAGCACCGGCTCTGCATCCTTATGAAGGCTCTATCAAGAATTTTACAGATATGAACCCCAAGGCCTTTAGAGGAACAGAGAAGCCATTAGAGGTGTCACAGTAGCTTATTAGTACCGAGAAGCTACTGAAGGCATCCCAGTTGCTAGCTTGAGATTGGATGACAGCAGTGGACCTACTATTAGAAGACAATGCTCACCACTGGTGGAAGGCGAAAGAGAGACGATTAGGCACTGGGATCACCTGGAAGCAGTTCTATGATGCATTTTATGAGAGATTCTTCCCTATTCTTGTTCGAGATGGTCTCTACGACCAGTTCCTTCATCTGAAGCAAGGGAATATGACAGTTGATGAGTATGACTCAGAGTTCAATCGCCGGAGTCGATTTGGTGCTGGATTGATTCTGACGGAGTTAGAGAAGGCAAGAAGATTTCACCAGGGGCTTGCACCAGAGCTCAAGTCTTATATGACTACCCAGTCTCGAGTCTCCCATTCAGCTGTCTTGGAAGAAGCTCGTGCTCAGAAGATTCTTTGTAAGGAGCAGCAGCAGACATTGAGACGACATACCCCAGCAGTTACACCAGCCCGAGCCACCCAGAGTGGACCTATTAGGAGGGCCACAGGACAGTTCCAGCAGAGGTCCTTACCTTATCAGAAGCCCGTTTGCCATTACTGCAGAAAACAAGGACATCTCCAAAACGACTGCAGGGCTCGCCTTGGATTATGCTTGAGATGTGGATCCAATCAGTACATTCTCAAGGACTGTCCGGAGCAACAGACGATAGTACAAGCTCGGCAGAACCCGAGGCCCACAGCCCCAGCTCTTCCAGCACCATGGCCCGTACCAGGAGCACCTCGTCCACCATTGCCACCCCAAGGCGTACAGTACAACAAGGCCAGAGCTCAGGGCCCAGGACAGAATTATGGGTAGGTATTCTCACTTGCTGTTGAGGATATAGAGACAGAGGCAGAAGTTATAGCAGGTATGGTTTTAGTTGTATCTTTTCCTGCTATTATCTTATTTGATACTGGAGCCACACATTCATTTATAGCCACTAGTTTTGCCACTAGACACAGCATTCCCATCATACCCTTAGCTAAAAAATGTTAAAATCCTCACTGGAGGAGGAGTTGTACCTGTTACTGGTATTTGTAGACTTTGTCCTGTAGTGATAAATGGCAGAGAGATAATGGCACGACTTCTTATATTTCCTATGCCGACATTTGATGTGGTTCTTGGAATAGACTGGTTGAGCCAGGATTTCGCTCTCATAGACTGCCATAGGAGCAGTATTATCTTTAGACCACCGAATGCGGCAGAGTTTGAGTTCACCAAAGAAGACAGAGAGAGTTGTGATACACCCACATCGGGGACTCATATGATGATGCATGACACCCCTAAGCACCCTATTATCACCGAGTTCAAGGATGTATTCCTCGAGGAATTGCCAGGACTACCACCTGACCGAGATATTGAGTTTTCTATTGAGCTTATTCCCGAAGCCGAGCCTATTTCATCTCGAGTATATCGTCTGGCACCCAAGGAGTTGGTAGAGATGAAGACGCAGATTGATGACTTATTAGAGAAGGGGTTTATTCGTGCCAGTATGTCACCATGGGGAGCACCCATTCTTTTTGTGCCTAAGAAAGACGGGACAGTGCGCATGTGCATCGACTACAGAGCATTGAATGCAGTGACGGTGAAGAACAAGTATCCTTTGCCGCGTATAGACGATCTATTCGATCAACTAAGTGAAGCAAAAGTATTCTCCAAGATTGACTTACGATCAGGCTATCACCAATTGAAGATTCGGAAGGAAGATATTGCAAAGACGGCCTTTCGATCGAGGTATGGACACTACGAGTTCTTGTTCATGCCTTTCAGTTTGACCAATGCTCCTGCAGTTTTTATGAATTTAATGAACAAGATCTTTCACCAGTACTCGGACAAATTTGTAGTAGTCTTTATAGAAGATATCTTGAATTACTCCAAGAGTCAAGAGGAGCATGAGCAGCATCTACGGATAGTTTTGGAAACGTTGAGGACTGAGCGACTTTTCGTGAAGCTTAGCAAGTGTGATTTCTTTCTCAAGGAGGTATCATTTCTTGGTCATATTGTTACGGGTGATGGTATATCTGTGGACCCAAAAAAGATCACAGCAGTCAAATCATGGCCCGCTCCAACATCAGCTTCTGAGGTGAGAAGTTTCCTCGGACTTGCGGGTTACTACCGACGGTTCATAGAAGATTTCTCTCGAATAGCAGGGCCTATGACTCGATTAACTTGCAAGGATCAGGAGTTTGTATAGACAGACGAGTGTCAAGCCGCTTTTGACGAGTTGAAGAAGCGATTGACCACAGCACCGATCTTGACACTACCATCGGGCCCAGGAGGATTTGTGATCTACAGCGACGCATCCGGAAAGGGATTAGGATGTGTATTGATGCAGCACGGTCGGGTAGTAGCATATGCATCGCGACAGTTTAGAGTGCATGAGAAGAATTATTCGACCCACGATCTAGAGCTCGCAGCGGTTATCTTTGCTTTGAAGCTATGGAAACACTACTTGTACGGCGAGAAGGTTGATATCTACACTGATCATAAGAGCCTCAAGTACGTGTTCACACAGAAAGAGTTGAATATGCGACAGCGACGTTGGTTGGAGTTGATGAAGGATTGTGAGATCGAGCTTCATTATCATCCGGGCAAGGCTAATGTCGTGGCAGACGCATTAAGTCGTAAGCCCATGGCACACTTTTTGACTACGCAGAAGGAGTTGATTAGAGACTTGGAGCAGCTTGGTATTAAGGTAGTATTGCCTGGAGCAGACAGCGTATTAGCCAACCTCCAAGTGCAATCATCATTGGTAGAGCGCATCAAGGCAGCATTGCCCAATGATGCCAGATTTCGACGGCTAAGAGAGAGGACTGAAGCAGGAGAGCAGATGGGATTGAGGATCCATCCCGATGGGATATTGCGATGTGGTGATCGCATTTATGTACCCAATGGAGAGTTACGGCAAGAGCTGATGGCAGAGGCTCACAGTTTAACATACTCTATTCATCCCAGAGGAACCAAGATGTATCGTGACTTACGACAGTTTTATTGGTGGCATGGAATGAAGCGGGAGATAGCTCGTTTCGTTGCCAAGTGCTTGGTATGCCAACAAGTAAAGGCGGAGCACCAGAGGACGGCCGGATTATTACAGTCGCTACCCATTCCCGAGTGGAAGTGGGAGCACATTACTATAGATTTCGTCATGGGTTTTCCTCCGAGTCCTAGGGGACGTGACGCAGTGTGGGTGATTGTGGATAGACTTACAAAGTCAGCCCATTTCTTACCTTTTAGAGTGGGCCAGTCGACAGAGGTATTGGCAGAGTTGTATATGGAGCAGATTGTGAGATTACACGGTGTGCCTATTAGTATTGTGTCAGACCGTGACTCGAGATTTACCTCACATTTTTGGAGGAGTATGCAAGAGAGTTTGGGCACCCGATTGAAGTTTAGCACGGCATACCATCCTCAGACAGACGGTCAGTCGGAGCGTACCATTCAGACGCTAGAGGATATGTTGAGAACGTGCATGCTTGACTTTGGCGGTTCATGGGAGGACCATCTTCATCTTGTTGAGTTTTCCTACAACAATAGCTATCAAGCGAGCATTCAAATGGCTCCGTTTGAGGCATTATATGGTAGGAAGTGTCAGTCACCTGTTTGTTGGAGCGATATAGGAGAGCGACAGCTATTGGATCCTGAGTTGGTCTTGAGCACAGTGGAGACAGTGAAGAAAATACAGGGCCACCTGCGAGCAGTGCAGGATCGTCAGAAGCAGTGGGCAGATAATCGTCGTTGACCCTTGGAGTTCAAAGAGGGCGACCATGTGTTCTTGAAGATATCCCCCACTAGAGGCACGATTCGATTCGGAGGAAGTGGCAAGTTGAGTCTAAGGTACATCGGGCCTTTCGATGTCTTGGAACGTGTTGGAGAGGTTGCCTACAGATTGGCCTTGCCACCGTCGCTAGAGGGAGTGTATGACGTATTCCATGTATCTCAGTTGAGGAGGTACGTGGCGGACAGTAATCATGTGCTTGATCACTCCGAGATCACAGTTGGACCGAGTTTGTCGTACGAAGAGCAACCAGTAGGTATCCTCGATCGCCGAGTGAAGGTGTTACGGAATCAATCTATTCCTTTGGTTCGCGTGGCATGGAAGCATCACTCGCCAGGGGAGTCTACTTGGGAGCGCGAAGACGACATCCGAAATCGCTACCCGCAGTTGTTCGAAGGCGAAGGTATGTCTTGCATTTCCAGCTCTTAAGTAACTATTAATTTCCTTGCATTGCATTAAATCCCCCGACCCTAGTTTAATTTCGAGGACGA
Source organism: Iris pallida (assembly GCA_029216955.1). Taxonomy (NCBI): domain Eukaryota; kingdom Viridiplantae; phylum Streptophyta; class Magnoliopsida; order Asparagales; family Iridaceae; genus Iris; species Iris pallida. Next base: position 9,105,097 of record JANAVB010018599.1, read on the forward strand.
AATTTTCCTTAAGTTCGGTAGGATGTAAAACCCCAATAATTTATAACTATTTTAGTGCTTTAAGAATTATTTTTCTATATTATTTGGTATTAATGTGGTAATTGGTATATATACGTAATTATAGATATATATATTATATGTATGATGGTGTGCTTGAAATATTTTTAAATTGTTAATAAATATAGTCTACAATTATTACAAATATTTTGTTACTTAATTTAAGTATTATAGAAACTTTTCTTGTGAGTATATATATATATATATATAAAAATATATATATATATATATATATATATATATATATATATATATATATATATATATATATATATATATATATATATATATAGATAGTTTTTTTTTAAAAAAAGAATTCTTAGTGGTGGTCGAACCCCCACCAACAGCAGCAGCTAGCTGCGGGGGGGGGGGGGGGAGGGGGGGCGACCCCCTAATATCCAAAGTTCCCATGCTTCCTAATACCACCATGGTCCCACAGCATCTGCAGCTGCATGGGTTAGTAACCCGAGCCCAACACTTAGCCTAGCAAACCCGAGCCCCCTTGTATTCCTACTTCAAGTAGGTATCAGCGGCAGCGACAATATATATAGCTGCTCGAAGACTAAAACCCTAACCCCCTCTCGTAAATCTAATACCCCTCGACCCCAGGGCTGCCAACCTCCCCGCGCACACCCTAGTCGCCAGGGAACCGCCGCCGTTGACCGGAGACGTCGCCGGAGCCCGCGTTCGCGTGGAACAGAGGAAGCTCTGTTTCGATCAACCGCAAGGTACACAACTTCGATCCCACCTTTCTTCCTCTACGTTTGATGAAAAAGCGATCCGTAAATTTGTATAGGTAGCCCGTTGACCCCCTACAAGTCCCTTCAATTATATTTCCTCTAATGGCTTACTACAATTTTTGTAAATTCCCGAAATTAATACTGTTTAGGTGCAGAATTTTCCCTTTAACCAAGCCCTGTTTGACACAAAATTTTTGACCAGATGATCGCAAGTTTTGGAAAACTAATTGAACAAACCTCTAGACAACCTATACACCTTTTAGACGTTGTTTGTAGAGTTTAAATTCGTCTATTAGACATCAAGAAATACCGATTTAAAAATCAAGAAAAACTTGCAATTCTGTTTTGAAAACTTAGTGAGTTTTCCCCGATACGACGTGCGCCCGACAAATCGGGCGACATGGTCGTGCGCTATACACATCGAAAGGCACGTATGGATGTTACGAACGTGTGGGAACTGACGGAACTCAGTTTCGTTGCGTGTGCGCGACGAAATCAACGCGTATCCGTCGAGATACCCCCATATCGACGTTTTGTAAACTTGCCCATAACTTCGTGTACCATCGTCGAATCGAGACAAAACTTGCGCCAACAGGTCCGAATCGAAATTATGGTCATGTTTGCCAAGTTTGGTTCAATTCTGAGAAGGTCGAATCGGAACCCATTTTTGGCGGGCCCGCGACCCACTCAAACGGGCGAATTTGTACACGGCTCATCGAAATCAAAAATTGGACATATCGTTGAGTTCCTCTCCTCAAACTAAAATCGTAGACATATAGTTTGACGACTTTAGAGACCATAGACTTTGGCACGCGTTTCGGTGCAAAGCGGGTCCAACGACGGACATTATTTTGACCCAAAATTACAATTTTGCCTATGTTCCAGAATTTGACTTTTGGACAGGCATTTTCTAGGTATATCTTTTACACCGAGTGCAATTTTGATGTTTGTTTTAGCGTCCGGAGTTGTTTGGAGACTGTGATGTTTCTTGGCTGACATTGTAATTTTTTGGGCTTGCCACTTTGCACCATCAGGCAAGATACCTTGCCACCTTACTCTGTGATTATTATATTTCTTTTTTTTGTTGTTATTATCAGCATTTTATTTCTTGATATTTAAACTGTGCGTCCAAGTCACACTTGGGTGCAAGCGACTCTATCGGTCGTTTACCTCGCCTTATTTATTTCTCTTGCATTGACTTAGTCTAGTGACCACCCATTGATGTTGAGGTATTGGTATATCTTATACGGCCTTGACACTTGTTGTATCACATGATGTGAGTCACATGTTGGACACGTACCCGCGTAGTCGGCTGGCCACCGATACGTATGGAGCGTTCGACGGATAGAAGTAACTGTCAATAGTATTGCATGTTAGAAGACTTGGCGGTTACTAGAGGTTCATATCAGTCATGGAGATGATGATACTAGGCATTGGGTGGGGAGAACAATACATGACGTATGAAATTCTTTGCACTTCCCTGATTACCTGTGCGCTCCTCCGGAGACGCAGGCTCCAGGCGCCCTCTGACGTTTCCCAGAGCGTTATGGACGTAGCCCTTGCACATGGTGCCCTCTGACTCTTCCAGAGCATTATGGACGTAGGCCCCTGGTGCCCTTTATGGGAACTATGCCGATCCCATTTACAGCCAGGGCTCATGCGTCGAAGGATTGTATCTCAACTGCATATTCACAGTAGAATGGTCAGGAACCCGATTGCATGCATATCTTTTTCCTTATTATATTATCCCAGTTTATATGGTATGGTGCTTTCTTGTATCTTGCTATGTCCCCTGAGAACCTGGTTATCTCTCCAGGTTTAGACGATTTTCCACAGGAGTACGGAGCGGCGTTGGAGCTATCCTACATCGATGACGAGGCAGTCTTTACTGATGTCTAGTCTATTCTTTATTTGAGACATTAGTGGACATATTTTTGCATCTCATTTCTTTCTATTTGCGGAGGTCGAACTCCGATCTTGTGAGACTATTTTTCATAGCTGTTTGGAGTGAGTATATTCATCCGGCTATCTTTTGATACTTTTACTTATTTATTTGGACTCTATTATCTTCTGTGTTGAGCTGTGATGAGATTAGATTATATATTACTGGCCTGTGGTTATTTTGTTTACAGCTTATGTGCATATTTAGGGATTCCATATATTGGAGTATTCTTCATATATGTGCAGCTGGCATGCTCACGTACTTGGTCCTACGTATTTTGGGACTGGAGCGTTACAATTAATTACTTCAAGGATTGATGGAACCTATTTTTTTCCTAAAGGTATGCACGAACGATTAGTTAATTCTAAGTTGAATAGTAGCAATGCTATCAAGTATAGCTATAAATTTTAATAAGGAGACTGCTAGATGGTGTTCATAAAACAGTTGATAGAATTTATAAAGTGGTTTGGACATTTGAAGATTCTAGAAAATACTTATGACTTATTGAGGTTAATATTGTATATATAACTTTTATTTGGAGGATATGTAATCAACTTGAGGAGAAGAATATCTTAAAGAAGGAATTCAATTTCAAGTGTTGTCATATGAAATTTAAAATTTTGAGTTGAAGAATATTGAATTAAAAATTTTATTTGTGAAAAAAAAAGAAAGAAAGAAGAAGTGTGATTAATAATATGACAAGGTTTATCCCGAGGATTGATTAAAGATTTTGAATTTTAAGTTATATCCTTGGCGGTCTATAATGGTGAAGGAAATTGGTGGATACTATACATATAGAAGAACTTTCGAGGAAATTTGAACTTAAAGGTTTGAATTTGGTTTTGTAGGAACCCAAGATGGACGCGAAGTCACTCTAATAAGATCAGAAGTGTCCTACCTTAGTAGCCCTACCATCTATGGCCACAATTGCAAGCCCCTAATTTTTTTAGATATATTTTTATTTTTATTTATTTAATATAGATATTTAATCTTAAACTAGATTTCATAATTAATATTGACTATAGATGTAATTTATCATAGCTTTGACTTTTGAAGCATAACAACTATTGATCTCTCAATTCCAATTCTATATATGAATTCTAGATATGACTACCTTCAATTTGATATATCATGTCCCATCAAACTTTTTTCCTAATATTTTTTTGACTTCACACAACTTCGGGTCAATTTAGACTATTTTACTGTTTATCGTAATTCTAGACCTAACTTCCAACTTGAGTTTGGGACTCGACATCGATCAAAACCATTTGACCCAATATATGGTTTGTCGTATTTTGAGCCTACTACGCACATGCCGCTAGTCTGCCACTTAATTAAGTTCCCATGTGCTATTTATTTTTGAATGACAGACAAGACCTAATTAATAGACTCTTGGAGTCTATTTCAGTTCGATAAACCATACTGACTCCAAACCAGGTCGACGAGCCTTGGCAAAGCCTATGTTAGGTTGCCATGACCTAGTAGACTTATTTGAATTTATTTTTGGGATGCTATACAACCAACACAATTTTGTATATATATGATTACCGAGAAGGAGCCATACCTGAAGTGGACTAGATCGAGGGATGACTCCTTCTCGGTAGCATCGGCCAGAAGCATTGCCCGCGGCATTGGTGTGCCTTCCCCCATCATCGCACCATTCTGGCAGTCTTGTATTCCCAATAAATGGTCCTTCTTGATTTGGAGAGTCTTTCACAAGAAGCTCCCCACCGATGACGCCCTCAACAATATTGGCTTCGGCTTAGCTTCTGTATGTCACTGTTGCACGACAAGACAACTGGAAACGGTCGATCACATCTTTTACTTTGGAGACCTGCCTGCTGAGGTGTGGACTACTCTCTTTCATCGCTGCAAGCTAGACCAGGCTGGAGAAAGCTTCAATGATCTTCTTGCCATTTGGGGCTCCGCGTCGTACGACCAGTAGATCGTTGCAGCCGCCATCACGTGGGTCATCTGGAAGAACCATAAGATATTCAGATATAAGGGCCACAAATATTCATCAACTCAACTTATTCGGGAGGTCCTCCGGCAGATTCGCAAAGTCAGCAGACTCTGTAATCACGGCCTGAAGGACTTCTGGCGGTCCTTGCTATTCTAAGCTTGAGTAGCGGACGACCCTCTTCCTCTGGCGTTCTTTTGACTTTACTATCTTTTTGCGCTTTCTTGTAAAGGCTTCGACATTTTGTGCCTTGATATGAATAAAATTCGGGGATTCTGGCATATATATATATATTCTGGCATATATATATATATATATATATATTTTTGGCATATATATATATATATATATATATATATATATATATATATGTCCTGTCCTCGCATCGTGCCCCGTTCTTCGTCCACAGGGTGCACGAGAAAGGAACACTGTCGCTACCAGTTTGGTCGGAATCGATTGGAGCGGTCGAACGGGAACGATTGAATTAAGATCCTTTTCTCGTTATGAAAAGGCTTTTTTGGATTCAAGTTCCATATTCAACGAATTGCGCCTCGAGGATAGACTCTATGGCTGAGTCGGAAGAGACCTCCCGTTGCTCTGCTTTTCATGCTGCATTTGCTCTTTGGCTTTGATTTTCGTGAATGTTTTTGATGGTTTTATTTTCGAACTTTGCATTTCGTATCGAAATCCTTGAATGGCACGGTGTTCTAATCAGTTGCTTTTGCGATTTCAGGTGATCACGTAGGCGACGTCTAAGCACGGCCAACCAGTTCCTCACCCCAAGTGAGACTATGGTTCTCCAAATGTACTGTCGATACCAACATGCTATGCTAAGTTGTAAATGCAATAAAACAAAGGCTTATTCCAATAAACCGTTGCACGATATTTCACGTATACGGGCTACAGAACTGCTTATCATAGAACTGTTCATATGCTTGCGTATAAATTGCTTTCCATTAAACTATGTTAAGAAAAAGGAAATGAACCAACGAATGTACACTGTAAAATGACAAGGCGAGATACGTCGAGTTTGATTAAGTTTACTATGAATCATAGGCCATGCTTGAATAACTAGTTTAGTCTAGCACGATCATGGACAACTTGTGCACAAGGGCGTTTGTTTTTTCGAACGGTAACCCGGGGCCACGGGACTGCTTCAGCCAAGGAGGAAACATGGTATAGCCGAGCTGGGTTTAAGCAACGAATAATTCGGGGACTTGCAACGGAGCTCACTACTTGCATTGAAAGGACCCCGTCTAACCAGGCTATGTCCAAGATGACTAGTTAATGCTAGTGACCTCCACATCACACACTTAATATGAATTGATATCAAAATCACAGGGAAGGTGTTGGTAAGTTTTATGTGCACGGCACGCTCTGCCGTAGGTAAGTTCTAGCGTAATTTACCTTGTTTACGTTTCGTCAAATTGCTTGTATGAGACTGACTTGAATGGCTAAAAAGATCACTAAATATACTGCATGATTCACCTAAATTCTTGAACCAAATGGGAGCACGGGATTCAATTTTCCATCCACCAGTACTCGTGTAATGTACTGACCCTCGCTCTCCATAGGTGCTCTGACCCTAGATAGCGTGCCAAGGAACTGAAAGTGACGTTGCAACCTTTTGAAGCCTTGCTAGTGTGCGAAGGCAAAACTCTTATCTTTTGAAGACATCCGCAACCGTCCAAGCCAAGATGTCTCAACTCTCTCATATTCAAGGTGTCTGCATATTTTGGTTGTATAAAAGGGGTGTGATGTATGGAATGGCTATCTCATCGACGTTCATTTTGAATGGAGTCAGTTTGTAAGCCCGCGCGGTACCTTTGTATCGAGTCTGTAATATGATGTTTATCATCAATAAAGCTCAAGTTTTCTTCTATACAATGTGTACAATATACTCTGTGCACTATCTTGTTGTTCTGTTTCGGATAACCTTATGAAAGTGCCTTGTGCGAGCGTAACTTAGGCTCGTACGACAATAAGCCCGGGAGACGACTATCGATTCCACTGAATTGGGATGTGACATATATATATATATACCAAATATATATATATATATATTTTTAATATATATATATATATATATATATATATATATATATACCATAAATCCCTATTTTATAAAACACTATAAAAGGCAAAAAATGCCGAAGCCTTTACAAGTATACTCAAAAGTAAAAAGGACTAAGAAGAAAAGGGGCGAGGAGGCGAGCTCCCGCTCAAAGTCTAAAACCACTAACAAAAGATCAAAGTTTCAAGGAGTGCCAGAATTACTTTCGGGCGTGCTTGTAGTGTCTGCTAACCATGTGAATCTGTCTGAGAACCTCACAGATCAGTTGGTTAGAGGTATATTGATGCCCTTCGTATCTAAATTTATTGCGGTTCTTCTAAATAACCCATGAGATGGCAGCTGCAACGATCTGGTGGCCGTGCGATGCTTTACCCCAGGTGGCTAGAATATCGTTGAAGCCCCTAGCAACCTGGTTATGGAGGCAACAGTTAGAGAATCTGTCCCACACCTTTAAAGCATGATCTTCTGATGAGAGGATGTGCTCGACCGTTTCCTTTTGGCGCACCGTGCAACAATGACATGCTAAGGCTAAGCTTAATCCAATGGTGGCAAAGGTATCGTCGGTTGGGAGTTTCTTACGAAATGCCCTCCAAATCAGGAAGGACCACTTCTTAGTGATGCAAGACTACCAAAACAGCACGATAATGGGGAAAGGTGCACTGATGCCGTGTAACTTTTGCCACGATGAAGCAAGAAAGAAAAAGCCATTAGCTGTCAGGGACCACCTCCGGGAGTCTGGTACTGACCCAACCACCAAACCAGATATGACTAGAGCAATCGCAGCCTCTTCTTTACTCCAAGCCCGGACCCTCTCCCAATTCTACTCCCCGACACTAGATCATAGCTCTTTGATCGTGCTGTTGGTTGGGGCACCTGGATAAAGGAGAGAAGGACGTTCCTACACCATCTTTCGTAGAATAGTGACGAAATACCCGATGCCAGCTGGAGACGGATCGCTGGCTCGGCGAGACACCGCCCGTTCAGGATGCATCGCCAAGAGCCTGAGGATCTGCTGTTGATGGAGGCGACAGTCGATGAATGTGCTTGAAATATCTAGCTTTCATAAAACGGGCCCAAATAGAGTGGTTCTCTCGAAGTAACTACCACATCTTCATCAAACAAGAGTAAAAAATGTGGGCCAACCTACAGAATCCTAGACCACCCTCATCCTTGGGTCTAGCCAGGAGTCCCAACTGGCCCAATGATGCTTATCCTTGCCTTCACAGTGCCCCCAGAAGAAGTTAGTGAACAGCTTTTCTATGGTGTTGAGGACCTTCTTAAGAGGAGTGCAAGCAGGCAGGGTGTAAATCGAGATTGAAGAAAGCATGTACTGGATCAGATTTATCTTTTCGCCTTTTTGCCAGGCGTTAAGATCGCATTGTGCTATCCCTCAATCTTTTTTCTTCTAATTTTGCCCACCAACCCCTCAAAAATACCTGCATTAGATCTGTCGTATACCAGTGGACATCCTAAATATAAGAAAGGGGGTACTCAATAGAAAAGGAAGTGATATTAGTGAGCATGGTGGTGTGTGCTCTATCTGCAGTATGATAGGCATAAATAACGCTCTTATTAGGGTTGACACACTGTCAAGAGCATCTGAAGTATCGCTGCTGCGTGTTGTTCACCACCTCCACGGACCCAACATCGCCAGAAGGAAAGATGAGGATGTCGTCGGCACAGGCAAGGTGGGTGATTATCGGGCAACCATTAGAGGTGTGAAAGTACTGGAAGTAGGAGGTAGCAACCATTTGATTCAGATTTATGCTTAGCACCTCAGCTGTAATAATAAAGATGGTGGACGATAATGGGTCTCCTTGTATGATGCTACGACTGGATTTGAACAAACCCTCTGTTTGGCTATTGACAATAGTGGAGAACAATGAGTTACTGATGGATCTCCAAACGATATTAATCCAAATCTCCGAAAACCTGAAGGCCCTGAACACCCAGATCATGAATTGCCAATCCAGCCTATCATATGCCTTTTTCATGTCCAACTTGATTGCAATATTCCTACCCGTAGACAGAAATTTCACGCAGCTGATCATCTCTTGGGCCAGAAGGATGCTGTGTTGTCTAAAATATTATGCCCACGGACGAATCCGCTTTGCTCTTCAAAAATAATCTTCGAAAAAAATCCGGTCATGCGATTAGCTATAATCTTAGAGATAATTTTGTTAGTGAAGGTGCACAGGCTGAGAGGCGGAGATCTCTAAAGGTCTCCGGGTTGTCTTTATTGGGAATCAGAATCAGGTTTGTACTGGATATCGATTTGGGGTACCTGGCTTCTTGAAAGAAGGCAGCCGCAGCCTCGTGAATATCCAATATAATGATGTTCCAGTAGGATCTAAAGAAGACCCCAGTAAAACCATCCGGTCCGAGGGTACTATGCTCTTTCAACGCCCACACAACTTCTTTGACTTCTATCTCGGAGGGCAGGAGCTGCAGCTGGATGTTGTCTCTGTCATCTATCAAGCAAGGTATCACCGCAAGGAATGCCTCGTCCTTGAGGATGGTTTCTTTGGTGAATACCTTAGAATAGTAAGTCGTCGCGGTCGACTGAATATCCCGTTGTTCTTAGAAAATGCATCCGCTCTCGTCTGAAATCTGGTGGAGGTTGAGTTGTTGTCTGCGCCCCTTGACGCAAGAGTGGAAGTAGCTCGTATTCTTGTTGCCTTCAATGTCCTAAGTCAACCTGGCTTTCTGTTTGTAGAATTCCTCCTCGACTTTGAGTTAGAATTTCAAGAGCGCTCTAGTGAGGTTAAGTGAGACGCGATAGGAGATCCGTTGCGGGAGAATAATATCTTTGCTCTAGAGACGTTATCCTCCGCAGTGCAGACAACTTGGAAGATATCTCCATAGGCTTCCTTGCTCTATATTGTGAGAGCTTTCCTGGTCATTTTGAGTTTGGCGGCCACACGAACTAGTGGGTCGATAGCATCAGGGCCATTCCAAGCAGCCGACATAATGTCATTAAACTGCGGGTGATGGCTCCACAGGTCCAGGAAGCGAAAGAATTTCTTGTGATGATTGGATTTTTTGTTGATCTCGATGAGGAGGAGGGAGTGGTCAGATTCAGTGGCGTTAAGATGAGTGAGTCTAGAATTAAGATCGAGGTCGGACCACTTCGAGCTAGTGAAAGCACGATTAAGATGAGAATATTGCCGTCTTGTCCCTTCTTGTATGTTACACCACGTGAAGGCATTGCCAAAAAATGGAGCGAATACAGATGGGCGTTGAAAATAAAGTTGGCAAAGTCGAACATCGCAGATGTGGGAGGAGGCCGACCTCCCAACTTCTTCTCCCTACAAGTGACGACGTTGAAGTCACCAACGCAGAGCTAGAAGAGGTTGTTGTGATGTTGATGGTTGCTAATCAGCGAGGTCCAAAGTTATTTACGCACGGAGATATCGCAGCTACCATGAACTGCGGACATGAGAGACCGAAACTGAAGTGTGGGATGCTCCACCCAACACGAGAGGTCTTGTCTCGTGTCATTAATAATGTCGTGCTTGGCATCAGCTACAAGGAGAATCTAAATATCGTGACAGCCGGCAATAGCAAATGAGAAGCCTAGTTGCAGCTGGATGGACTTGAGTTTCTTGGAGGGATTTTGGGTTCTATGATCACAAGAATATCAATTTTATAGAGTTTTTTGAGACATTTTAATCTTCTCAAGGTTGTCTTATTTGTGAGGCCCCGGACGTTCCAAGGAAGGATGTTAATCATTGAGGTGGTTGGGGAGGGGGGAGTTATAGAGTTTTGCGGCCGATCGACTGATCATTTTCGCGACCTCTTTCATACTTCTTTTGTTGAGTTTTTTAGTGTTGACGTCGTCCTTTCTAGGTTCCTTGGCACTTCTGTGCTTGCTAGTGTTCTCTGGGTCAGCTACAGGGTGTAGGTAAACCTCGCCTTCAATTTTGGCCAAAACTCCGAAATAGTTGTCCTAGCTAGCGAAGCCAGCATTAATAGATTATTTCAACCTGGCCACTGGTTTAGGACCTATGATGGCCATGAGATTCGCATGTATGTCAGCTTCACTGAGGGGGTTATGGTGAGTTTTTGAGTCAGATGGTTGTTCCCTAACTTGGATCCCGTCGGGTGCCTCCTGATGAGCCTCCTCCTCAACTGTATCCCATCCATAGAAGCTCGATTCCGATGGTTGGTCCTATTTCTGAGAGCTTACCTCGATCTGAGCGGCCTTAGTGGAGTAGTTGGTTTCATGACAGTTATTCTCCTCCAGACTATCAATTGTCTGAACCATGAGCAGGATGTCAAATTTGTTGGTGAGGTTTAATCCCGGGTTACTAAAGGTGGCGGATGGCCTCCGCTATTGGGGGCTTTTTTGTAATTGTTCTATGCTGTTAGGTTTTTCAGCACTAGCTTCAAAATGGAGGTAGGAATTTGGTAGAGAAAGAGAGGTGCCTTGTGGCTGTTGTGTCTAAATGGAGTAGATGCCGTCCTCTTGATCGCATTTCTCTTTAATTCAGGGTGCGCTTTGAAACAAAGCTCGATGGAATAGCCTCTCATGTGACAGTGCTTACAGAAAATGATGTTGTTATCATATAGAATATATTGTGTGTGCATCTTGCCGTCTAAGAAGATTTGGATGGAGTTGGGGAGGTCCTTCGACAGGTCGAGTTCCATGCTGATTTTGGTATAGTTGACTTTGGTGAGGTGGCTGGTTTTTTTGGCCATCGTTACGAAGGTACCAAAGAAATTAGCGATTCTCCTCATAGCATCAGGAACGAAGCAGATCGGTGGCGGGTTGGGGAGGGTGACCCAAGCTGACACACTAGCTGAGTCTTCCTTTGGGTTGAGGTCCAAGGACTATTTGACAATTTTTATGATATGGGAGTCGATCCTTCCATTGCCTCTAATCCAGACATTCTTGTAATCGGTCTCCGACGAAAGGTGGAGAAGAATGTGTTTAGGATCCATAGGGGCAACCCTGTAGTCGGTGGCGAGACCCCAAGAAGCGATGACTTCTTAAACACGGGAAAGCTTTCGGCATCCTGAGGAGAATTTGAGGATAAAGGTGTGACAGAATAGGGTTGAGAGAGAGGAAACATCCTTGGCGGAGAAGGGAACAGTGATGTCCTGCACATCATGACGGAACGGGGTCTCCAAATCGGGAAACTCCATGTCCGAAATAATTGGGGAGTTAGAGGAGATCCTATCAGGTCTCACTGTGTTCGCATAGGACCTTGATGGAGGGATGCTTTGCCCTGAGCTCGATCCCACGCTCTGCTGATTGGGAGCATGGGGACTCAGCGAAGGTTGTGGGGACGCAGAGGGGAGGATCGCGCTGATGGAATGGATGGGGCATGCAAACGAGGGTTGCACGGCTCCGGATGGCGCGCCTAAGGTGCGCTGTGCCAGAGAACGCGGTAGAGAGCCCGCAAGCCAAGTGCAGCGGAATGAAGGATGTCGCAGCACCAAGTGGAGCGGAGATAAGATCCCCAAAGAAGGGAACAGAGCCAGAAGGCACGCTAGATGAAGTATATATATATATATATATATATATATATATATATATAACAAAAAAAAAAAAAAAAAAAAAATATATATATATATATATTTTTTTTTTTTTTTCTTTTTTTTTGTTATATATATATATATATATATATATATATATATATATATATATATATATATTGTAGGACAACTTGTTATTTTCTTCACACAACATCGTGAGAAAGTCATACGTGATAAAGATTCAACCATGTATTGATTATGGTAAACGTAACACCTTAAGATATTACTGACGACATACCCATACAAGTTCCATTAAAAGAAGTAGCCACACAGTACTTACAAAGTAGGGTTTCAATTTCCTGGCTATTAATTATCGTCGTCCCTGTCTTTGTTAATCTCCTCGAGGATGACGATAAGAGCAATGATGAAGGCATAATCTATGTAACGATACACTGTCACCCCAAAGATATCCTTTCCTTGTGCTATGCTATGAAGTGTGTGGTGTTTTTTCATCTGGGCCACGATAACATTATCGAAGCGTCCATGGAAAATCGTGCAAGCCCTCATTGAAGTCACAAGTGCTCTCGCTAGTGTTTGTAGCAAAGAATACATGCAGATGGGTCTTGAATTGGAGGAGCGAAGACTTCTTGATGCTAAACAAGAGATATTTGAAGCTGGAGCTGTCACCCCTGTATGCTTGCCATCTCTTGTGCATAGAAAATATCTTCTATTGCATGGAGATGATGGGGTTGCCGGCGGCGTCCACGAGGATGCGGCGGTCCCTGAGGCAGTGGAGCTTCCCCCTGACCTTCATGATCATGTTACCGTTTGTGTCCGTGACGTGAAGTCGCCGTCAGTCAGGCTGATCGCCTTCTGCGTCACCGTCAGGTCCACCGGGTATGGCGTGCAGTACTGCGAGCCCACCACCGCCGTCTGCTGGGTAAACGGTGCCTACATCGCCATTAATAAGAAAGAGAGTTTGTTTGTTTATATATATATATATATATATATATATATATATATATATATATATATATATGAGGGAAACACATCTCCAATTTTTCGGATTGCCAAGCATCTCCATGCTATCCACCGTTGGATTTTGTTTAAGTTGTCTAATCTTAACCATTGATTTTAATGGCTCAAATCAACGGTTAAGATTAGATGACTTAAATAACATCCAACGGATGTTAACATGGGGATGCAAAAATTGAGGGTATGGATCCCTCCTCATATATATATATATATATATATATATATATATATATATATATTATGTGCTCGTATGCTCATGCATTTGAATATAAATATGGATATCACTACAAGAAAAAAAAGGGCTTTCTTGACGGTTAAGCCCCGTCAAGAAAGGGTTATCTTGACGGTTGTGGATCCATCAATTAGACGAGAGTCAAGAAAAGTTCTCACTTTTCTTGACGGTCTTTGACAAGACTTTTCTTAACAGTTATTAACCGTCATATAAAATATTTATTTGACCATTTTTAGCCGTCAAGAAATCAGTTTTGAAAAACTGTCAATGTAGTTGAAAACTTTTTTTTGACTCTGGCCTAGATTCGGTTAAAAATCGTCAATGAAAGGCTCTTCTGTAGCTGGATTGAGTTAATTGTTGACATTTTATAATCGTTAAGAGAAGCTAAATTTTGTTTAGCCAAAATTCCATTTATAATGATATATTATGAATCGAACGCACACATAATATCAATAATCTAGAAGATATACATACATCAATAACTATAAAATCCGATTTTTATATTAATAAACTATATACTATTTATACACCACAAACTTTCAACACATCCAACATATGTCCAACCACAAACATCCAACACTTGTCCAACCACAAATATATCCAACAAAAGTATGTAGTTTTCATACATCTTAAACATCCGAAGTTGATAATTATACAAATAAACTAGAATAGGTAGCAAATTTGGCCGGAGCACATCCCTCACATATTTATAGCACCTTCATTTTCTATATAGTTCATGCGAGAAGAAGAGATATATTTATTTATTTATGTGCACATATTTGTATAAATTGATAACTGAGAACAAAATGAAATGACCACAAGGCCTACAAGTCAACACAGCAAACAAATTCTAGTCTCAAAATGTTCACAAAAAAATTACAAAGAGAGCCAATTCTATGTATAATCAAATATAATGTAATATTGAATTTCTTTGCTCATTAAATATAATTCTTGCAAGGTCAAATTCACAGGTAACCCCTCCATTTGTCCAGTTCCCATGTAATTAGCCTACAAATTATACTAAAAACCATAATCCATCTTATTGTATATCATCAACATATGGTAGACAAGTGAAAGTTTTTTGGACATACTTAAAAGGTTCCCTTGTATTAGTCCTCCAGTGGACCATATCTATTTTTACTCTACCACGTATATTTCTCCAGTGGACGCATGGTTTAATACAAGAAATATATGTGGTAGAGTAAAAATAGAGTGATGTTCTTATAATTGTGAATTGTTAACTTGTATTCATGAAAATTTTGCCCATACCTTTAGTAAATAGTAGATTCTAACCAACCATATTGTCCAACAATCTTTCAATGTTTGAGTTAGTTTACATTCATAAGCCATAGGTCCAACTTTATTCGAATTCTATATTCAATGCATACCTGTGCCATTCTCCACTTGCACCAGAAGAATACCCTAAGATGTTTCCCAGATATATCCATGAGATGAAAATAGCATTTGCAACAGCGCATCCATGATGATCTATGACAAATAAATACACATATCTATCAATATTTGGCGTTGTACCAAAAATAAGTATTGAAAACATAAAAAAATGTTTTTCTATTATTAAATGGTTAGGGATCTAATGAAATACCTAAGATATCATCCATCAATGCTCAAATCTACTATGGTATCATTAAGAGTTACATTTCACAATTTTTGTTGATATCATTGAAAGTAAATGTAAAAAAAATCTTACCTATACTGAATTGTTAGCAAAATCAAGCATTGACATTCATATGGTTGATGCTCAACGATTTTCAAGTGTCTTTTCAACTTCAAAAGCAGTTGCAAAGCAATTATATCATGATAATCAGCCTAGAGAGCAATATGAATTCGAAGGCATAAACAATTTAGGGAACACGTTTTAGTCTGATGAAGAATAACAAATTGCATTCAGGCATTGCAAAAAATTGAGAGGAAAATAGAGTACTTAGGAAGTATGATAATGAAAATTCCTTATTTGGGTAATCCAACAATATATACATGAACAATAGAAACTAACACACAAAAGGTTAGTGAAATGCATAAATTAACAACATCATGCATTGTCATTTTTAAGCCAGTCTAGAGAAACTACAGAAAATGAGTAGAGAAAATATTATACTACCAAACATACGTCAAAGCAAAATATAGCTTTAGCCATGTGCTAAGTAGAATCTAGGGCCATGACTGAAGAAATAAGAATCACCTAAATTTTTTGCAATTCTTCTCTTAAAAAGCCATAACTATTTTCTGATGGCACTTCTGTTGTCATATTGTTTCCTAATATCTGATGCATTATCGGCCTATCATCTATTTTGTGGATTTCAATGGGAATCTCCACTTTATTCTGCTGACTCCAGGTTTTCATATTTGCTTGAAGTCCCCTAACAAAAATTTGTAACTATCATGCATAATTTGTCAGGAAGTATGTAAGTTTCTCAACCTTTACTTTAAATGATGCATTTCAAGACTCAAGAGTAGATATCTGATGGTTGTCTAAAAATACTTTTTATGTTGTCAAATTTTCCAATACTCATCAGTTCAATATATAATCATTTTAATATTTCAAAATGCTGAACTTTGTGAGTACTCCCTCCATCAAGCACAAAAACCTTCAATGATTGTAGTTTTTAGTATTATAACATAGTATAAACTTGTGTTCTCTAGGTATGTACTATAGATAGGAAACTAGAAAATTAAATAAATAAAAATAAAATAAAAATAAAATAAAAATAAAAATATTAAATTTGGTGAATCTTGTGATGTAGTCAAGAAATCTCCCAGGGAGCTGCATCATTTAAGAGGTCATAATTTACTGTCATAAGATATAATAAGTGTTATTCCTTGTGACTTTGACGCAAAAGAACAAGTGTTTCAGTGCAGTAACTACATAAGCCTTGGCCATGAAAAAATAAGCATCCACATGATATTTTAATGTTAAGTGCTCGTCAACATTAGAAGTAAATTTATACCTTGATGAATCTAAACATGTACCGAACATAAGAAAAGAAGACGAGTTCAAGAAAATGGAGTTATATTTAATGGGGAAAAAATATTCCTATTATCAGCAACATAACAAGTAAAATTGGCAAACCTTTGAGATGGATGCTTTGACATATAGATTTCAGAGGCTTGCATATGATAAGGTTTTTGCGAGGTACCAGCTGACAAGGAGCTACCAAGTGTAGCTTGCATCAGGCTACTAGGAGGGGAAGTGGTTGAGTAACAAATAGAATATGAAGGGGTTCCTCCAACTTGTACCAAATGCAAGTGCTTTAGGCATATATCTCAACATTGTCCTCTCCCACATGTCTGGGTTGGGAAAACTGTTTCAAAACAAAGGCTACATCAGAGTGCACAAGTTCACCTGAGATGACTTATATCAAGTAGACATTGAAACTTTTGTCAGACAAGTAGAGGAGAACACCCCATCTAACGTGGCAAGAAATGAAGGCAACATGGCATAAGAGCTTCAGGATCCTGCTAGGCATGATATAGATGCAGGGAAGGTTCTGATAGAAGGACTCTAGCAAAGGCATACACGAGTAACACAATAAGAGATGTACTCATCTTCCAAAATATATGATCTTCATAATAAAGAATTTGATGAGGGAGAAGTAACATATGCTCACATCCATGAAAGACCCTAGGGGTTTGCAAACTCAAGTCATCACTACAGAGGACCAAGTCTCTAGCATATTGCCTGGCACAGAAGGATAATAGAGAACCAGGTACCAATAGTAGCATTGATCCTTCAAAAGGCTCTATAGAGCAACAACAACATCCACAAGAGAAAGGTAATCAGTCTACAAAGATGGACAACCGTTGCGGTGGATTAAGGAGAGAGGAGGGAAGTAATCTCAGTTTAACCATGTCTAACAAGTAGTGGGCCCTTTAGATAGAAGAAGCCATAAAGGCCAAAGAATCAAAGAACCAGGCAAAGGTTAGAGAGGCTAAACTTGCAGCCATGATGCGGTTGAAGATTGATACCAAATATAAAGAACAGTCACAATGAATCTTATGATGTGGAATATGAGAGGCATGAATTCAGTGGTAAGAATGAGAGAGGCAAAGGATTTAATTAAGCTACACAATTTATCTATTTTAGGCCTTAACAAAAAGGAAGCATAGAGAGCAAAAACATGCATCTGGACTTCCAAAACATTGGAGTCACTATTGCTGTTACAATAGTCAGGGAGTGGGGAGAATAAGGTTATGCTGGCATCATTATATAGGGGGATGCAGTGGTTATTCATGCTTCCTGCAACTTGTAACAATGGAAATGGCTAACAGGGGGTTGGGGGTTCTTTTTGCATCTCATTTGTTTATGGCTCAAATTTAGCACAAGAGAGATCAGATCTCTGGCAAGATATTGTAATTGCTGGCACAAGTAGTTCATACCCCTTGGCTCATAGGAGAGGATCTTAATAGTGTCAGGTTTAATTTAGAGAAGATTGGTGGTAATCATATCACTGATAGATGTCTTGAGGAGTTTAATTTCTGTAGACTCTTCGGGGTTAACAAAGCTTCATGCTGTAGAAATATTTGGTCTTGGAAAAATAGAGCATCAACTTATCAAAGGATATGGTACAAATTAGACATGTGCTTTGATAATAAATGTTAGATATTTCAATTTTCTTACATTGTATTATCACATCAAAATGTCCAATGATCATAGCCGTATGTTATGTAAATTGGTTCCAGAGGATAGTAGTGTCAAGAAAACACATCCTTTTAGATATGCTAATCTTTGGACTATGAAACCAGGCTATGAGGAAAACATCATTGATGCACTTAAGAATATGCAGCCAGGCTATAAGGAAAACATCATTGATAATAACTTTACTAATTTCCTTTCTCTAAACCTCGTTAGAGCCAAACGGAGCCGCTATTAACTTTGAGCCTAACATAACTCATAAAGAACTCTGAATCAAGATATAACATCTATAGGACCGTTGAATACCTCTAGAGGGAAGGAGGGGTGAATAGAGTGCGTGCGTGCAGAGAAATAAATATCATAATTTAAAAATTATGTAATATAGCTAATAGGAGCTGATCAATAATAGTATAAGAGTTGCAGAAAAAGTAAAGAGTTAAGAAGATTCAAACTCAGTGACACAATAATATATACTGGTTTTTCTTATGGAGGACTAGTCTAGTCTTGAGTACCCCTCCTCGATGTTAATCCACTATGGCACAAGCTTTAACTGAGTGCTTGTAACTCTTATAATCCCATGCTTGGGGACAAGTGCATGACCAACTTCAACAACACCATGCTTGGCGACGAGTGCACGACCAACTCCAGAAGGCAATTGAAAACTGAAATATTTTCTGAGCTTCCGATACAACTCTTCAAAACCAAACTCTAGATTGAACTGACTAATACTGGCTTGGCTAAGTGTAGTATAGGCTTTGTATTGAAGTGTATAGCTCGTAGAAAACACTTAAAGAATAGAGAGAAGAGAAAGTGAATGAGATATTTGAAATGTGAAAGTTTTTCTCTATTTATATTATTTTTATGGACCGAATTTGGACAGAGTTTGGATGCAAAAATTTCAGGTTCGAACGTTGGATACAGATATCCAGAAAATTCAAAAATAATTTAAAACTAACTTGACCAAAATTGGGCCGAATTCTGGCCGAGTTTTGCCAGGGTTAGAACAGAACTGTTTGGGCCAATTTTATTGGATTTTGGGCTTTTTAATATGTGGACTTTGGGATAGAAATTTGTGGATAAAAATGCTATATATTGTGGACTGAGAAAAGCTACGCCAGTACCGTTCTGACCAATCTTACATATTTTCCTAGTCTCAAATAAAATAAAAATACAGAAAAAATGTAAAAGTCTTATTCTTGATTCCATCATTTTTGGTTCTTGATGACGATGAGACATTTATAGCTTGTAGTAGTAGGTGCAGATATTCTAACTTGAAACCTGTAGCGATATATAAATATATTTTACGTATCCACCAAAGTTGACACTGATTATCAAAATCAGGTATGATCATGACCAGTGGGCCAACAATCTCCCCAATTTTGATAATTGACATGCATTGAGTCTTTACCAAAATATTTGTGAGCCCCCTGGATTTTTAGAGTTTTTTTTTAATATAGTTATTAATAGATATTTTTTCCTACTATTACTTTTGATATTTAAAGATACTTTTTCGTATCTTTGATTTTTGGAGCACAAAAAATACCAAACTCTAGAAACCATGAGTTTTGACCTAGACAAGTTTATCTTTGATTTGGTATTTCATCTCCCACTCAAAAATGTCTCTTATATTCTATTTTCTTCACACAACTTCAGGGTCAAATTAGGCCAAGAAGTAATCTATCGCGAGACTTGTCGTAACTTCCAACCTAAATTTTGGACACATTGATCCAACCTAAACAATCCAATATATGATCACGATATTTTTGATCCTACTACACACGCGCCTAGGGTGTACCACTCAATCGAGACCCTATGTGCTATTTAAATTCAAATGGCACATAAGAACCCTTATGTGACTTTTAAAACCTATTTTCAATTCGGGTAATTTTTATTGAACCTAAACTTGTCCAATAATGTGTAGAGGAGTTGTTAGGGCTATTCCCATGTAGAAGGATGATCCTAGATATCTATTTATAATTTATCGAGTATTTATTTGGGTTAAACCTAACAAGGAAACTCTACAAACAAACATTTCATAAATTAGGAAACTTTTGATGCATATACCCAATCCACTACCCAATTAGACTCCAAAACCCACTGGAACTCACCCAAAACTGCACTTAAATAGCCTACCGGACCTCCCTACATAACCCTAGCCTATATATATCATAATCGACCCCCTCACCATTTTCAAACCCTAAAACCTAATACTATTCGACCGCCAACTATTGCTGTTGTTTACCTTTTTCTTGCTGCTGTCCTGACCATTGTCGACCACCTTTAGCCCAACCACCTTAGTCCCTACATGCCCAAGACCCCCTCTACCTTCCCAAGGTCAGCCACCACCTGGAACCACCCCTACAAGTAGCGACATCTGCCCAAAGTTGACCCCAACTTGCTGTCCGAAAACATAGCAGGTATGCCTATCTTATAACAGTGTTTTCTTCACTTCTAAACATCAAAACTTCATGGAATTTAAAAAATGCTAGGTCCCCTATATGTCTACTACCTTTATATAAAATTTTATGTCAAAATCCTTTATAGATATTTTGGGGCACACGTTTTACCAATGTATGTCCAAAATTGACACTGTTTGGTATATGTAGGTTTGATCTAGTTAGAATAACTTTTACCATTGATATTATATATGGAAATGACCATAATTCAATTATCTATAATTTCTTTTAATTACTTTTTCATAGTTTTGCTATTTTGACAAATAAATCTTTCTATCTTTGAAGAACAAATTCTTCCATAAAACGATCTATCAAAATTATCATCTTGTGAGTTCCAAATTTTTTTTGTGTGCATTCAATGCTCCATATTATTGATCCTCGATTTATGATCATGAATATTTGATAATTTAAATAATTATTTACCATTTATTTCAAAATATTAGAGTTATTTTATTTATGGTTAAACAAGTTCTAATAATGTTAATTTATCAATATTGGTATTAGTTTGATCATGAGTTAATTTATAAATGGTTTTTATGCAATAATAATTATAGAAAAATATATTTCTAGAATATTGAATTTTTTTATAATTAATACTGATTAAATTATACATATATTTTGTTAGATTTTGCTAGTCCTAGAAGGAACATTATGACTAGTTAGTTAATTATGATTAGTGTATAGATTAGTTAACCCTATTACTTATAAATATATGTATATATGGTAGTAATAATGAAGGGTGGTTAGTAATGTTAGTTAGTATTATTATTGATAGGAGTTCGTGAGATCGAGACTGCAGAAGTTGGAATCGGATCCATAATCTACACTCTTGCGACGAATCCAGGCAAGATATCGTGCCACTGTGATCTTATTTTATTTTCCACTATACATGGATGTGTTGTGGTTTGTTAGGATTAGATGTGTTAGAAGAGCGTCCAAGTGTGACTTGGGTGCTGTCGATGATGCCATCGAAGACATATAGTGGGTGTGTGTTTGACCTAGCGTGCTAGTAGACTTCCTCGTGTTGAAGTTATTTTTCAATAACTTCTATGACTTGGACACGACTCATGACACGACACTTAGTGAGAGTTACAATGGTATTAGCACGCACCATGTACTTGGCCAATACAAGGGGTTCGTGTGACGGATTATATACGACTAGTAGTGTTAGTTAGAGAACTTGCATATGAGATACGAGTTGTGCGAGTCATGGACATGATCTTGTACTACTCCTGGATGGGAAAGACTATTAGTAGGCGTATGAGAGAGCCACCTTTTAGCCTCATAGTTGTCTGATTTTGGGTTCATAGTTTTTCGGTTATGGGTGTATTGCTAGAGTATATATCCGACAGCGGCCGCCGATCGTGCGTCAGAACACGGTCGGGAGGTATGCTAGTATATACATAAGCCTCTAGCAGATGCCATGCTTTATTTCTTTACCTACTCATATGTACCGAAGCAGTCTTCAAGTGCATACACTTAGATGTATAGTCTACCTTGTTAGTTATATACATGTTCATGTATATTACTTTTACTATTCATATTGTGGCTAGTTGTTGTATCTCGTTATGTCCTTCTGAGGACCTGGTGATCTCTCCAGGTGTTAGTGGACTTCCGGTATGAAGTTATCATGATGTGTTCTACAGGATTCAAGTACTGTTGGTAGTATTTCTTAATATCACTTTTGTGTCCATTGCCTCGTGGAGGACTAGTCCAGTCTTTAGTACTCCTGTTCGATATAATCTACTATGGCACAAGCTTTAACTGAGTACTTGCAACACTTACAACACTGTGCTTGGGGACAAGTGCACGACCAACTTCAACAACATCGTGCTTGACGACGAGTGCACGACCGACTCCAGAAGGCGATTGAAAATTGGAATATTTTTTTAAGATAACCTCCGATACAACTCTTCAAAACTAAATTCTAGATTGAACTGACTGATATTAGCTTGGTTAAGAGTAGTATAGCCTTTGTATGAAAGCATATAGCTCGTAGAAAATACTTAAGGAATAGAGAGAAGATAAAGTTAATGAGATATTTGAAATGTGAAATTTTTTCTCTATTTATAGTATTTTTATGGACCGAACTTGGGCAGAGTCTGGGAAGAATTCAGATTCAGAAATCTCGCATTCGAACGTTGGATACAGATATCCAAGAAACTCAAAAATAAGTTGAAACTAACTTGACCGAACTCGGGCCCAACTCTGGTTGAGTTCTAGCCGAGTTCTGCCATGGTCAGAACAGAACTGTTTGGGCCAATTTTGTTGGGTTTTGGACTTTGTAGTATGTGGACTTTTGGATAGAAATTTGTGGATAGGAAGGCTATATATTGTGGACTGAGTATAGCTATGCCAGTATCGATCCAATAAATCTTACATATTTTTCTAGACTCAAACAAAATAAAAATACATAAGAAATATGTAAAAGTCTTGTTCTTGATTCCATCACTTTTGGTTCTTGATGACGACGAGATGTTTGTAGCTTGTAGCAGTACATGCAGACATTCTGACTTCAAATCTGTAGTTGTATATATATTTTTACGTATCGACCAAAGTTGATATTGATTATCAAAATCAGGTATGATCATGACCAGTGGGCCAACAACATCATGACTATAAATTATTTCAAGGTTTATTGACTTTTGATATATCAATGTTTGATTAGATTAAACATAATCTACGCAATAATGCTGGGACAAAAGGTTTTGATCTTATAAAATAGGGGATTTGCAAAAAAATTGCATAAAAGACAAGGTACTTCAAACTATAACCATTAAACACGGGCACTCACAAACTCTGCCACAAAAAATGCAACTCCAGCACCAGCACCACAGACCACTTGCTGCTTGGGCGATAGGCTGGCACTGGGTTCAAACCTAAATAGTGACTCCATTTGCCCCTTGGTCTTTCACCAGCAAGTGTTTGCTTTACTAAGAAACTTCTCAATCATCTTTATGATAAATTGCATATTAAATATTGTAATTATCACGTTGTAATTTCATGAAAGTCATGCAAGCAAGCAGTTATTCATAGAAACCATGTACATACATAAGCAATTACATTTGGACTTCAATCTTTCTTCATATAGTTTAAAGAAAATTAACATTAAAAATGTTTTATAGAGTAAGAAACCAACTTGAATCCAGAACTTAGTAATTGTTACTAATCAGCATCCATACTCAAAGGGTAAAAACCTGAAACCATGTTTTTAAACCTTGCCAGTGTGCCTTATTGGTAGAGGTGACTAGTGCAATGTGGTGTGACCTGTTGATAGAATGGACTAAGTCAGCAAAGTGGAAAAGGTAAACACTAGAAAGGTTAGACAAGTGCACAAGGACATACTAATAGCGAGGCCATTGGGTCACACACGTCATGGTGAAATTGGAGTCTTATGCAAAAGGAATTGGATATGTGTGGACCTTACTATGAACAAAAAAAGGTATGGAAATTACTGAAGAAAGTGTTAAGTTTGTTTTTGATAGAGTCAAAGCTGGAAGGAGGTAGGAAGGGAATTGGTTTAGCTCCACACGACTGATAATCGCAAAAAATAGTGGCATCGTAAATAGAAGGGCTCTAATATATTATGAGCCACTGATTATACATTGAGATTTAAATCAAGAAAATTATAAAATTAATCTGAATCCAAAAATACCAATTTTTCCCAAATCTTAGGATTTCCACTATCATGGAATGTACCTGGAGGAGAGCCACTACTAGTAGCATCCATAGCTTGGATGAAAGATTCTTTCAGCATGGTTGCTACTTGGATGAAATATTTCTTCATCGTCGTTGAGGCTTTCGACACCCTCTATATTTCTCTTGATCTACCGTCATCCGCTGCTCCTTGAGGCCTTTGACACCTGCAAAATTTGGATTGGGAATGGGAAATTTTTGTCATTAGGGCTCTTGCTGAAACCCTAATTTCTTTCGACACAAAAAACACAATCTCTTCCCGTACAAAAAAAATCAATTTCTCGCAACCAAGGGGCTTGTACATGGGAGCACCACTTGCCACAGTTGAAGTGTAGAGAAGAAATGAAAGATATCATACCTCATTCTTCGAATAGTGAAGATCGACGTTGTCGTATGAAGAAGACTGAAGGCGGCGGGGTCTCGTAGGCTCTATCACGACCCGCACCCGCTTTTCGGACGCGAGCTCGTGAGCAAGCCAACTACGTATCGAGCGGACTCCAGCCCGACTCGAATACGTAAACGTTGTCTGGACTGTGTTATTGTGCCTAATCATGGCAAGGCAAACTATATCTCAATCCACAATAAGATTATAAAGCATGAATGAACAATTATGGGTCGTGGTATGCAGCCCACAAGCATACATGTCCGATAAAACTCCAAAGAAAAAATAATAGGAGTCTATAAACTAGGCTAATAAGCAGGATATCTTATGATAAGGAATGAAAGCACGAGAAGGCAATAAACGTAATATCAATACCTAAATCCTGCAAGTGCATCATAGTCATCTACCATCCTGCTATGCTAACTAACTCCATACAATCGCTAAACCTGAAGAGATCATCGGATCCTCAGGGGACAAAGCAAGATACATATAAACATGCCTATATAACAGTTCTATCTTTCATAAGAAAATAAACAGGAAACTAGGCAGAAACTGACATGTGGCTACTGACAGGTGACTATGAACACGATACGGGATCAATTACGCATAAATAAACTGCTGGAAGAACAATTAAACAAGAGATCAATGGAATAGCAAACCCTCGTCCCGAGTGTGGACTCGATAGTTTGTACTAATCACTAACCCTCACCCTGAGTGTGGACTCGCAGGTTAGTTCAAGACAAGGCACCCTCGCCCCGAGTGTGGACTCGCAGGTACAAACGAATCACTAACCCTCGTCCGAGCGTGGACTCGCAGGTTAGTTCAAGACTATCACCCTCGCCCCGAATGTGGACTCGCAGGTGCAATCAATCAAGACAAATACCCTCGTCCCGAGTGTGGACTCACGGGTTAAGAAACGAATCAGGAATAGCAGTTCAGTTACACATACTTGTAGATACGACTCAATCAAGATACATGTGATGACACAATACAACTCAGTCATGACACAGGTAAGGAGAGCTCTAGTATGGACAATAATATGAACAAGCCTGGTATATCTACACTACCAAGTCATGGAAGAATGATATACAAGCAAGACGATAAATTGGTAACCATCGTATGAAGAAAACATATAAATCCATATCAACTAGAGTAACTAAATGATCACGTAATAAAAAGCAGAAGAACTATAAGCATGAAAATGAACTGTAGAGGGAGGCAAGGTATCTTGCCTGGTGGTAGCACGAAGAACCAACAATATACCGTCAACTAGTATGCCATAAAGTCCAAATCTCACAACTGTCTCTGAAAGCTGAAACAAACATTGCCAACATTCTCAAAATAGTCAAATTAGCTAGGATTGCCTGTCCATAAGTCCAATTCTGGACAAAGGGGCAAAACGGTCATTTCAGGTCAAAACGGTGTCCACTGTTGGACCTACTTTGCACCAAAAAATGTGCCAGAGTCAATGGTCTCTAAAGTCATCAAAATATATGTCTACGGATTCATTTTGATGATAGAAACCCAACGGTATGTCCAATTTTGGATTCTCATATGCATATCACTTAGATTGGTTACAGTAGATGCCCTTTATTCATTTAATTTTTATTATAACTTGGCATGTTTATCTATACCTTGCTAGGCCCTTAAGGACCTGGTGATCTCTCCAGGTAGTAGTCATGCAGAGCAGGTCTGCTGATCATAGGGCTATTGCTATGACTGAATCAGGTATTTTATCATGCTTCCATATTGTTTTCATTATTTATACTCTGCTTTTAGCTTAGTTTTATAGACCTATGTCATTCTTCGGGTCTAATCGAGCATGTATGTTATTGGACTACAGACCATAATATATATATTATTCATTCCTAATTTACTTATTCTGTGGATTGAGGTATATAGATTTATATCTGTTTGATAAATAAATTAGAACACCAAGACAGCTTATACGTATTCGAATTAGGATGGAGTCCTCTCGATACGTAGCTGGCATGTACACGGTCTTCTAGTCCTACGTATTTTGGTACTAGGGCGTTACAATGATAGTTGTATATACACAAGTGTAGTAAGTCAACGACCAAGCCATGTGACTACATCATCGTCGTGAGTTACTCGTCCTTACCTCAACCTTAGATCTACTACCATTACCCTCTAGTCATTTAGAACTTATGAATGACTAGAATCGTTCACTTTATCATACTCCACCTAGGAGACTATCGCTCTCAAGGAGCCACATCTCATGAGTCTCTACTTATTCATCTCTTGATTTACTTAATCCTTAATCTTTTATTTTATACGTTAATTAGCAACCCTCATCATTACCCAAACCATACCGTGATATTGAACCTAACCTTATTTCTTTCTCCAAATGATTTGCCCATAAAACTCTTCCATGTTTTGAGCGACCTTGTTTTTATAATGTTTCCCTTGTGTCAAGATGGGAATCGTATCGTGACACCCTTCAGTTATAAGGGGCTGAATTAAAAAACTCCATAGAGAAAATTATTGGTATAGTAAATAAGACAACTGTGAGATTATGTGACATAAGTTGAAACATATAGTAAACCCTATTAGATGAAATTGAGGAATATGATTTTTGTGTTTTCATAGGATGATATAATCAATGGTGATTAGACTTCTCGGTTGACAAAATTAGTTATTCAAGGTACATCAACTGTTGAAAAAATTGAAATGATAAATAAGGTGCTTTAATGTTATTAGTTCTCGAGATTACTCCAATTGTGAAGGTGTAAAATTTTAAATTCTTGGTGCCTTAATGTCACGACCAGCACCCGCTTTTTAGGATACGAGTGCGTTTCAAAGCCAGCCTACGCTGCAGTGTGGACGGTAGAACGCTGTCCAGGTCATAATAAAACAAAATGCTCGAAATAATCTTTATTGCTTATTCGTGTTTCTAAACATTTACAAGATTTATGTTTAGAGAAAGTACAATGCTCTTACAAATATTGAAAAAAATGACTACAACTCATCTATCTAGCTAATCTCTAGGTTTTGGCCTACAAGTACACCCGTATCTCCCCATGGCTAAGAGTAGTCCTGATTGACCTAAAAAATATTAGTTTTTAGTCAGGAATGAAACGAGTACAATTAATTGAGTGTAGTTCCAATATATGACAACGACTATAAAAGAGTGGCTAGCCATAAAATACATGATGAGAGAATCTACTATAACATGGTAATACAATGAACTAGAGTCAGGAAAATATATGAAACATATAAAAGAGTGAAACAAGGAACATAGCTATCTAAGTGTGTTGAAGTACTCCTTTCGATGTATGACCGGCTGGGACACTATACTGCACGGTCTACGAGGTCTACATTGCAATAAAATAAAACAAGGTCTATGAGGTCTACTTTGCATGAATATAAAACAATGTTTACGAGGTCTACTTACATAAAATAAAATAAGGACTACGAGGTCTACTTGCATAAAATAAAACAATGTCTATGAGGTCTATTTGCATGAAATAAAATAAGGTCTACGAGGTCTACTTGCATGAAATAAAATATTGTATATGGTCGGATCACACATCTACTTGGTACTTCCCCTTCCCGACACGACAAGTAAGAAACACGATAAGATATGAAAGAAAGACAAAAAGTGGTAACCGTGTGACGAGTGTGTCAAGAATCAAATATTAAATGAATAACAATAAACTATAGTAATTAACAATATCGAAAATAAATAATAAATGTACTCGCCTGGGGTCCTTTGTTGGTGAAATCGATAATACCAACCACTCAATGTGCCACACAAAATAAAACTCGTACAACTGTCTCCAGATACTGAAATAGACATCACTAATACATTTGGTATAAAATAAATTTCTAAGAATGCCTACCCAAAAGTCCAATTCTGGACACAGCGGCAAAATCGTAATTTTGGGTCAAAACGATATCCGTCGCTGGACCTGCTTTGCACCGAAAAATGTTCCAGTACCTACAGTCTCTAAAGTCATCAAACCATATGTCTAACGGACCGGTTTGACGATATAAACCCAACTGTATGTCTAAATTTGGATTTCGGCGGGCTGTGCACAAATTCGCCCGTTGGATCGGGTCGTGGGCCCCCCCCCAAAAGGGCGTTCCGGTCGACCTTCTCGGAATTGAACCAAACTTGCTATACAGGACCAGAAAAATAACACGGTCCTATTGGCATGAGTTTTGTCTCGATATGACGAACGTGCACGAAGTAATTGATTAATTTGTAAAGGGGCCGATACGGGGTATCTTGATGAATACGCCCCGATTTCATCGTGCACACACAACAAAATTGAGTTCCGTCGAATCCCGCACATCAATAACCTCCCTATGCGTCTTTCAATGCTCACGGTTGTGACCACGTTGTCCGCTTCGTTGGGGCGCACGTCGTATCGAGAAAAGTTATCAATTTTTGTAGTTTTAAAAATTAATTTTTCCTAATCTTTGAAAAGGATTACAATATAATCAATGAAAAATGAAACTAAAAATTGGGTTTCTATCTTGTATAGGTTGTCTACAAACTCCTTCAAATAGACTTTCAAAATTGTTGAAGTATTGGCGAGGAATCGCCTTCCAAAACTGTGTTCTAGGCAATTTTTCCTATGTTCTATTTTTCACAGAAATTGGGTTTTTGCACCTATTTCGATTCGATTCTCTGTCGAATCCCTTCTAGTTCGATACAAACAATTTGGCCGGGTTAAAGGTGTATATGTTGTGAGCGTACCTGAGCGATTGGTTTCGAGCGGGGAGGTGGAAAACATGTCACGAAGTTCGGGTTGTTGGTACAACTGCTGCTCTATGTTCTGTTGGTGTCCGTCTGTCCGACGACCAGCAGCGGTGGCTCCGGCGACCCCACGACGGTGCGCGTGGTCCAGTGGCAACGTGCGGTCTAGGGGCGGTACTGGCTCGGCTACGGGGTTAGGGTTTTGGGTTTTCATTCTTTTTTTTGTTTCTCCGTCGTTTGTATATGTAAGGGATTGGGAGAATAGGGGGTCGGGCTCGGCCTGTGGCTCGGGTTTGGCTTGGGTGAACAGTACACACTATTCACAGATTTGGAATTTTTTTTCTTTTCTTCTATATATATATATATATATATATATATATATATATATATATATATATATATATATATACACAATCACACTAAAAATGTAATTTAAATTATAAAAATCCCAAAAAATTCCCAAAATATTTTAAAAATATTTGAATAAGTATTTTTGTAAGGTTTTGCCTTTTATTATTATAACATGACTATGTAATAGATTAAAATCAAATACAAGCTATTTTAGAATATAATAATGTAATTTATTTTAAATAAAAATAATTATAATAGTAATAATAAATATTTGAAAACTTGCTAAATAAGACTAACTTATAAATTATAAAAATTATAAGACCCACACACTTACATACCATGCAAATAATTTAATATCTAAAATATTTATATTTAATAAAACTACAAAACTCATATATTAAAATTATCAATTAATAGAATGAACTAAATAATGTTTACAAAAAATTTCGAAAACAGGGGATTTACATCCTACCCAACTTATAAAAATTTCGTCATCGAAACTAAAAATAATCTTAATATCAAAGATATAAGATTTTGTACAAAGGGAGAGCAGGTACGTCAAATCATAGCTCGGTTTTTGAAAGGATGGACGAGTGGTTATAAAAGGAATCCAAACTGACGCCACATACTCTACAAGATAGGGTATCTTCATTCAAGATTCTACCTAACTTATAAAAGTTGGATAACCGTGAAAATTGTCGTTGTAGACTTCTGGGGAGGATAATTACTAAGGATAGGCACGAGAATATTGGCCACTTTCTGACTACAGTCACGTATTCTAAGCGTGCTTAGATATTGCCATGTCGTTCTTGGTCACTAACTTTTATAGGAGAATTACGACTGTTTAACCTCGTTCCTATTGGGTATACACACACACACACAAAAAAAAAATAATATATATATATATACACACACACACACACACAAGATAGTAGGCATCTCTTGTTTGAATATTACTAAAATGTGTCCGTTCAAGAGATTTCACTCTTCGTCTAACATGGGTAACTAAGATATGAGAGTCCATAATAGTGCAGAACCTTGCTATAGGTTTTCGATTGGGTAAGGGTTAAAAACTTTAAGTCATAATGACTAGGGTATGCGGGTTGGTATTTGGTATCGTGTGGGAGGCATGTGCTTGCTTGAGTGGAATGCATCTCTTGTTGAAATCTTTAAGTCCATAATAGTACAGAACCTTGCTATAGGTTTTCAATTGGGTAAGGGTTGAAATCTTTAAGTCATAATGTGGGAGGTGCTTGGTATGCGGGTTGGTGTTTGGTATCGTGTGGGAGGCACGTGCTTGCTTGAGTGGAATGCATATATCATAGGTGTGATACGTCTTGCTCGGATCATGGTATTCAGTATAGACAAGATAATGGTTCGATGTTTGCATGGTTAAACTCAAATGGAACAAAAATGGCCATCGATGGTTTATTCTGCGAGAAAATATGCCATCATGTGGTGTGATTGAAATAGAGCACCAGAAGATGTGTTTGTGTGGGACATGTGTGTCATTTGTATAGAGTGGCCCGTCTAGTTCGTAAGTGTGAAGTTTGTTGGAAAGAAATGACTAGCATCGTGCTTCAAATATCAAGGTCACGGTAGGGGTTATTAGATGACATGAGTAGTAGTAGATGTTATGAGCCACTGAATTATTAGCTAAATTAGAGCCAATCTATCCCAATCATTTGCTAATACAAGGTAGCCATATGTTTCTTAGG
The DNA here is from genome assembly GCA_029216955.1 of Iris pallida. Taxonomy (NCBI): domain Eukaryota; kingdom Viridiplantae; phylum Streptophyta; class Magnoliopsida; order Asparagales; family Iridaceae; genus Iris; species Iris pallida. The sequence goes on from JANAVB010018599.1 coordinate 9,136,598, forward strand.
GAGGCTTGCCTATGCACTTTGAGAATTTTGTCCTCGAAATTGGAACTAAAGCACGATTCTATGATAGAACGAAATTTGAAGAACCAAGGTGGCAATCCTTTAACGCGGTTATCTAAACGCACGAGAAAAAGGGATATAAAAGCAATATGAAGATCGTATCGCAACTTCCATACAGATGGAAGAATGGTTACGATGGAATCCAAGTTTGGTACCCCTATGTCAAGATAGAGTACACTAAGTTCAAGGTTCTACCCAACTTATATAAATTAGTTAATCGTGGAAGGCACGATAATAGGACTCCTAACAAGATCAAATTTTAAGGAGATATATGAGGATATAGGGTACTTCTGATCGTAGTCATGGACTCTATAGGAAGCCAATGTGCTGTTCCTTTAATATTGCCTATATATTGGCCATGTTTCATTAAAGCAGTAGGAGAGGTCTTCGTCAAGCATAACCAGAAACAAGTTGGTACGATGGTATTCCATTCATCGTATTGCATAGGCTATGAAGGAATACGGTTAAGGGATTTATGGAAGAAGGATTAGTAGACCAAGTGAAAAGGACTACGTGATAGGTGTAGGGACCTATTTTTTAAAGTTTGGTTTTATTGTCCGAATATGGCGATATGTATGGATGGGTTTAACTGGAGTTTAATGGGTTCCCTAATTGGACATCAATCTTTATTGAATAAGTCTTTGGTTTTAATCTATATTGGTTGGACAAGATCCACAAAATCAATCTAGACCATTTCTATTAGGTTAGGGTAACCTAGAATAGGTTCCAATTCAAGTGGTTAGGCTAATTGTCAGTCGGGTTGGTTAACTAGGCTCATAAAGTCCAAAAATGTACCTTCTGTGATTTTTGTGTTTAAGTAGCACAAGAAGACTCAATTGAGTGGCACACTAATTCATATGCGTAGTGGGCTTCGAGTATATCACAAAAATATATTGGGTCAAAAGGTTTGAGTCGAGGTTAAGTCTCAAATTGAAATCGGAAAGTATATTGGTATTACGGTAAGAGTTATAGTTAGTCTTTTTGGCCTAAAAATCGTATCATAAAAAATAGAGTACAAGGGGACATGTTTTAGTGGGACATAATATATCTACATGAAAGTGGACTCGTCTAGGTCTTGAATATATATTTTGTTGAAAGGTAACAACTAGTATTACTGTCACGCCTCAGAACCAGAATACTGGCAGGTGGGGACGGACAAGGCCAGCTACGTGATACCAAAGTACGTCAGTACTCTGAAATCACGTATAAGCTGTCAAGACATGGGGGCTACTTCTACAAGCCAACAGTCGATCCTAGGTCAAGCAATCCTAGGTATCTCAATCACAGGCAATTATACAACACTACAAGAAAAATGACGATTCTTGACGGTTTATAAGTTGACGGTCGTGAAAAGCCATCGAGGAAAGGGGTTATCTTGACGGTCTTAGCCTTATGTCAATAAATTATCCTTTTTTTGAGTATTATTGACGATTTTCAAGTAACCGACAAGTAAACCTATATTATTATTGACGATTTTAGAGGAACCGTCAATAAAATCTTTATTTTTATTGATGGTTTTTTCATAAGCGACATGTATTGTAATGCGGTAAAATTCTCGCCTATATTTTTGTATGCTATTTTGGAAATTTTGATATAACTGTAGGACCGTTGAGCACCTCTAGAGGGGGAGGGTGAATAGAGTGAGTGCGAGTGCAGCAGAAAATAATCACCAATTTTAAAAATTATAAACAGATAACTATGGCAGTAAATAAGAGATAGTAAATAAATATAGCAAGAGATAGAGAGATCAAACTCAGTGACACAACGATGTATACTGGTATCCCTCTGAGAGGACTAATCCAGTCTAGAGTACTCTTGCTCGATATTAATCCACTAAGGCACAAGCTAATTGAAAGCTTACAGTCTCTTACAACACCGTGCTTGGTGACAAGTGCACGACCAACTTCACAACACAGTGCTTGGTGACGAGCGCACGATCGGCTCCACAACAGAGATAGTTTTTGTACTTTGAACAACCTTTTTACAACTCTTGAGAACCAAAAGACTCTAGATCGAAATAGATATTACTGGCTTTTGGCTAAGAGGAGTGTAGGTGAGATATGAAAGATTTTGATCAGATGAAAACACTTATTGAATAGAGAAGAGAAGATGAAATTGATTGAGTGATTTGGAATGAGAAATTCTCTTCTATTTATAGGTTTTTTTGGGACCCAACTCCGGCAGAGTTCTGGCAGAGTTCTGGCAGAGTTCTGATGCAAGGATTTTTCATATGAACGTTGCATGCAGATTTGAAGGCAACAAATATTTAAATTTAAACTGACCGAACTCGGGCAGAGTTCGGACCGAACTCGATTTGAGTTCTGTCTAAGTAAAAATATTAAGCATTTGTAAAATATTGTTGCAGAATGGAATATAACTTTTTGGTAGATGGAATATGGATATGTAGGCTGTATAGAAAGTGGACTATGATTAACCTAAGCCAGTATTACTCAGTCGATCTTACAATATATATCCTAGACTCAATAAAGATAAAATACATAATAAACAGTAAAATGACTCGGACTAGATTCCAATGAAAGTAAGCTTCAGACTGATGATTTACGGCTTGATGATGCAGTAGTACACTTGTTGATATTGATTTCACAAGACCTGAAATGATTAGCAGCAGTTCGTATATTTTGTTTATTGACTTAAGTTTATGTCGATTATTAAAATCGGGTGTGACCATGGAATGGGCCAACAATCTCCCCCATTTTGATAATTGACAAACTTGAGTATATACCAAAATATATCTAAAATAGAAAAAATGAAATTACCTGAAAAAAATGCTTTTGGTAGTCTTTCTTTGAATATTGATATTTGAATGTTGATTTTGGTATTAAGCTCTTTCTTCCCCTTTGTCAATGAAAAATGGTTTTGTCTCCCCTGTAATGTGTGAAGTCAACAATGTTCATCAAATAGACAAAGTAATACTAGAGAGATAACCAAAGAACAACATTGCATAAAAGAAATAACTAGTAGTGAAATTCTGAAAATGTCATGCATAATAGAAAGATACAACCACCACCATCATCATAAAATACTAATAAATGTCTAACTGTAAAGTTTAGAAAAAAACATCATAGATCATCATCTATCAGCCCTATCCAAAATCTACTAGCTCAAGTCCTCATTAGATCGAAGTTTCGTCACCTCATCGTCGAACTTGGGTCCAGGGAAGCTGGGGTGAGGAAGTATGGTAACTGGATGTGATGGGTCATGAGAGAGACTCCAGAAGATCAGCAATACTGTTCCGCAACACCTGAGCCTGGGTGATATGGCGGAACTCTGGGTCAAGATAGCCCTGATGTTGTTGTGCAGAGAGGGCAACAAAATCATCAAAACGCTGATAGAAGCCAGGGTCAAAACCTGGAGCAGGGGCTGGAGCAGCAGCAGCAGGAGGAGCCTCGGGGTCAGCATCTGGAACAGGCTCAGCACCAGGAGGCAGAGGAGGAGTAGGGTATAACCTATACCTACTAAGCTCTATGGCAGTGGAGGAGTAAGAACAGGTTTGAAGATCGATTTCAAACCTTCTAAAGATAGAAGCCAAATGCATGGGATATACGAGTTTGCGTTCTGCATTTCTGCAGTTGAGCATCCAAGCCATCATAGTCTTGGGAACAGAGAATGGAATGCCAAAGTGAATGTGGTACATGGCTGACAATTCCAGGAAGGTAATCTCATCAGAGGATCCCTTCTTCGGAAGAAGAACAGAGAATACAAACCTATAGAGTTCATAGAAGTTTTGGTTGAGCTGCTTGGAATAAACTCTTCTAGGAACAGGTTTGGGATGACATAAAAGTTCTTTGAAGGAATCAAGAATGACACCTTCAGGGAAATGAATGTGATGAATATCCACTAAAGCTTCACCTACATCAGGAACATAGAAGTATTCACTAATGTCGGTGGCACTGAATTCTAGTTCTTGCCCAGCAATGCAAGAATAGAAATTTTTGTTATCTTTTACTTGCAGGTTGCAGTAAAACATACGGACAACATTATCATAAATATTCTCAGCTACTTCGAAAAAGTCACGAAAGCTAAGACGGTCGAAAGTGGGAGCATATTCAGAAAAGATAGTAAAGTTTACACGTGCTCCAACACAAATTCTACGACTAGAAAAAGAGTTAAACCAAAGGTCCGAAAATTCCTTGTCAGAAAAGAGACCGGAATCTTAATCATCGGATCCCATAGGTCTAACTGGACTAAAGATATTAGTGGGAACATAGTCAGAGGAGGATGATCCTGCATGTGAGGAATCAACCTTTCTCTTTTGGTTCTTGGGTACCATAGATAAGAAAAAGAGGATAATGGAATACCTTTGAGAGGAGGAAGAAGATGAAGAAGAATGGCCCACTAGACTCCTGAGAAGCTTGAAAGGAAGGATGAAGAAGAGCTCTTGGAAGTGTTTGAGGGTTTTTCTCGGTTGAAGGATGAGAAAAAGTGGAAGGAAGAAGAGGTTTAAATAGAGCAAGGGCCGGCTGTTCGGTTCTGGAATCTGAACAGCGCCGACCGAACTCGGTCCGACCTCGGTCAGAGTTCGGTCCGAATTCGGCTGCTTGTATTTCCAATGCCATAAATGCAGTATTTGTTTAAAAATTTGAATTTATAACTATTGACTTCTTCATTTAATAACTTCTATTACTTTGGGTTGGCTATAGGGGCCGGATCCCAGCTAGCGGTAGTCCGAAGACTAGTACACCGTGTCGCTTCAGGCTATTTACACCTGTATGACAGAAGGACCCTTTCGGCTTGTACCCAAAATAATTTCCGTTAAATAAATTACAAAGTTTCGAGTTATAAAAAATAAATTTAATAAACATACTACATTATGAATCTGAAAATTCAAGTATGTCGAGCTCCCACCTCATATTGTTAAATCGGTCTTAAGCCAGTGGTTTTGTGAAAATGTCTGCTAGTTGATGATCTGTGTCAATAAACTCTAGGCAGATGTCCCCGTGTTGTTGGTGATCACGTAAAAAGTGATGACGAATCTCAATGTGTTTTGTGCGTGAGTGACATACAGGATTCTTAGTCAGGTTAATAGTGCTAGTGTTATCACAATAAATAGGAATCTTAGTGTAGTACAGATTATAATCTTCTAGGGTTTGCTTCATCTAAAAAATTTGAGCACAGCAACGTCCTGCGGCGATATACTCAGCCTCAGTAGTTGATAATGCTACAGAATTTTGTTTCTTGCTAAACCATGAGACTAAGGCCTTTCCTAGGAAATGACACATACCGTTGGTACTTTTACGGTCTACTTTGTATCCTGCAAAATTCGTATCCGAGTAACCTATCAGGTCAAAGGATTTGGTTTTAGGATACCACAAGCCGACTGTAGAAGTTCTCTTAAGGTATTAGAAGATACGCTTAACGGCACTTAGGTGTGATTCCTTAGGATTTGCTTGGTATCGTGCATAAATGCAAACACTGAACATAATATCAGGCCGACTAGCAGTTAAATATAATAAGCTACCAATCATACCTCGATACTTACGCTGGTCGACAGGTTTACCACTTTTATCAGTATCAAGCTTTATAGAAGTAGCCATTGGAGTTCCGATAGGCTTTACATTATCGAAGTCGTACTTTTTCAGTATATCCTTCATATATTTGGCTTGATTGATGAATGTTTCCTTTGAGTATTGTTTGATCTGGAGTCCTAGGAAGAAGTTCAGCTCTCCCATCATACTCATCTCAAATTCACTCTGCATACACTTAGCAAACTCTTGACAAAGTTTTTCATTAGTAGAACCGAATATAATGTCATCAATGTATATTTGCACAAGAAGAATGTCATCGTCTAATGATTTGATAAACAAAGTTGTATCAACTTTTCCTTTTGAAAAACCATTATCAAGTAAGAAGGCACTTAGGCGTTCATACCAAGCACGAGGTGCTTGTTTGAGTCCATAGAGTGCTTTCTTAAGCATGAAGACATGATCAGGGTTTTGAAAATCTTCAAAGCCAGGGGATTGTTTCACAAAACTTCTTCTTTTAGAAATTCGTTCAAAAATGCACTTTTCACGTCCATTTGAAATAATTTAAAATCATTAAAACATACAAATGCAAAAACATACGGATACCTTCTAGTCTAGCTACAGGAGCATATGTTTCGTCATAATCAATACCTTCTTCTTTATTATAACCGTGTGCCACTAGACGTGCTTTGTTGTGTAGAACTTGTCCATCTTCACTAAGTTTATTTCGGAACACCCATTTGGTACCAATTATCGATTGACCAATAGGTTTAGGAACGAGTTTCCAAACTTGGTTTCTCTCAAATTGATTAAGTTTTACTTGCATGGCATTAATCCAAAACTCATCAGTAAAGGCATCTTCTATATTCTTAGGTTCTATTTGAGAAATGAAAGCTACATTTGCTGCTATTTTAGAATCTCTAAGAGAGGAGCGCGTACTTACACCTTTTGATACATCACCTATAATAAGTATCTCTGGATGATCTGGTAAAAACTTTAATGATTCAAATTTATGAGTCAGATCTTCCACATGACTCTTATCGGTTTTTGCTTGTACACCTTCATCATCACTGTCGCTAGATCTGTGACTATTGAGCTCATCAAAAGTAACGTTAATAGATTCTTCAATAATCATAGACCTTTTACTAAAAATTCTATATTCCTTACTCTTAGCAGCATATCCGAGAAATATTCCTCCATCTGCTTTAGATTCGAACTTACCCAAGTTGTCCTTGGTGTTCAGGATAAAACGACGACATCCAAAAACTTTAAAATAAGAAATGTTTGGAATCCTTCCAAACCAAAGTTCATAAGGTGTTTTTTTTGAGATGGTTCGAATTAACACCCTATTTAAAACATAACAGGCTGTGCTAACAGCTTCTGCCCAAAAATATTTAGGAAGATTATGCTGATTCAGCATGACCCTAGCCATCTCGCTTAGAGTACGGTTCTTTCGCTCCACAATACCATTCTGTTGAGGAGTTCTAGGACAAAAAAATTCATGGTAGTACCCACTATTATCAAAAAACTTTTTGAAATCAGTATTTTCGAATTTACCACCATGATCACTTCGGATACAAGTAATCATGAAGCCTTTTTTATTTTGTACCTTTTTGCAAAATAATTGAAATTCAAAAATAGCATTACTTTTGTTTGATAAAAAGTAAACCCAAGTAAAATAAGAGAAATAATCAACAATAATAAAAGCGTAGAGCTTACCGCCAAGACTAGCGACTCTACTAGGACCAAATAAATCTATATGTATCAACTGTAAAGGTTTAGAAGTACTTACAGCGTTGATAGATTTAAATGTAGACCTATGTGCTTTGTTCTTTTCACAGTCCGTACATACCATATCTCTCTTGAATAGAATCTTGGGGAGTCCTTTTACCAATTTCTTAGTGCTCAATCGTGAGATAGTGTCCATATTTGCATGTCCTAGTCTCATATGCCATAGCCAGCTTTTATCTAGATTAGCTACTAGGCATCTTCCTGTATTATTAGTACTCTCCAGAAAGAAAACATAAATTTTGTCTTCTCTAACCCCTTCATATACGGGATTACCAGATGACATATCATATATGGTAGATTTGTTTTTTATAAAGTTGATACCATAACCATTATCAGACAAATGACTTATGCTTAGTAGGTTATGTTTCAATTCTGTAACTAGACAAACGTCTTTTATTACAGGATAAGGAGATATACCAACAATGCCATTGCCAATGATATCGCCTCTCAGATTATTTTCGAAGGAGACATATCCTTCTTTCTTCATTGATAGCGTGGCGAACAAAGATGCATCACCAGTCTTGTACCGCGAACATCCGCTATCGAGGATCCACTTGCTTTTAGCATGAGAGGGTTGAGGGTCCACCTACAAAACAAGTAGATAAATCCTTTGTTACCCATTTACTGAAGGGTCCATATTGATTAGTCTTAGGTCTCCAAAATAAAGTACGATTGTCAACAAGTTTCCTTGCTAAACAATACTGTGATATGTGTCCATGAGTACCACAATATGTGCAAGTGAGTTTAGAAACAGTGGTAGTTGAAACTGTGTTGACATGCCTATTTGGTTTCTTTGAAAACCTATAAGTGAAAGCATGATGATAATCGTGTTTCTTTCGTGCTTTCTGAGTTTTGGTCCTCTTAGTTGTATGTTTAGCATTAGGACTAAACTTAGGCTGTGTCACATGTATTTTCTGTTTGCCTAACTTGATTTCTAACTTTTTAGAAACCGCAAAAGACTCTTCATATTTAGCTGTCATGTCTGAGAGTCTTTGTTCTGTGACTAAGTGCTTCTTCTTTTCTACGTCATATAACTCTTGTATTTTGACATAGTCTCTTTCTTTCTTATCAACTTTGAGGATAGCCTCATGATAGTCTACTTTGAGTTTGGCTATCTCTTCCGTGTTACCGGTAGTAGATGTCACTTTAATGTTTTCAATAAGACTGGATAGTCTTGCTATCTCGGTTGTGTATGCCTTAATCTCTTTTCGAGATTGCTTATACTTGTCAAGCACATTTCTGTTTTCTTCAAGTAGTTCGCTAAAGGCATTTTCTAATTCATCGAAAGTAAAGTCGTCATACAAAGGGTTTGAGGATACCTTATCAAAAGCCATAAGACAGACATTAGCATTTCTGCAGGGTCTGTCTTCTTTCTCTGTATCACTGGCATCACTTTTATGCCAGATACTTGTGTTAGGATACTTTCGACTGGTTGTTGCTTTTTTGCTTGATCTTGATCTATCGTATGGACTACTTTTCTTCGAATTTGGACAGTCCTTTTTCATGTGCCCTGATTTCTTGCATCCAAAGCATATTGTTTCATCTTCATTGCTTTCTTGGATATCTCTCTTCCTTCTGTTTGATTTCTTAAACTTTAGAAATTTTATGAAGTTCTTCACTAGTAGGGCTTGTTTATCACCACTTGATGATTCTTCCCCAGAATCATTGCATGTAGATTTTCTGGCTTGAGCTTTGAAGGCGATAGACTTTTCTTTTGGGGTTGCTTCTTCAAACTCTTGTAGATCAAGCTCATGGGTCATGAGCTTGCCCATCAGTGTTTCCAGAGACATGGTGGTGAGATCGTTTCCTTCAATGCTTGCTGTTGCCTTTGGGTTCCAGTTCTTGGTTAGAGCCCGTAGCACTTTTCTGATCTTCTCATGATTACTGTAATCCTTACCAAGAGATTACAAAGGATTAGTAATATCAAGGAAAAGTGTGAACATCTGTGTAATTAACTCACCAGATTTCATCTTAAAAGATTTATACTCCTGTACTAGTCTACTGATTTTGGATTCCTTCACTTGGAAAGTACCTTCATGAGTTACCTCAAGAAGTTTCCAAATCTCGTGAGACATTTTACCGGTTGAAACTTTGTTGAATTCTGTTTTGTCAATTGCATAGAACAGTACATTGATGGCACGAGCATCTAGACTAGCCTTTACTTTTTCAGCCTCTGTATATTTATCATGAGGCTTGTCTACAAGCAGGCCATCAACTACTGTAGGTGCCGGTTTCTTATAACCGTCAACAACTATAGACCAAAGATCAAAGTCAAGAGACTTTAAGAAGAAAGTCATCCGTGTTTTCCAGTAGGTATAATTAGTACCATCAAATAGTGGGGGTCTATTTGTGGATTGCCCTTTACCGTTGAATATTGATTTCATGGCTGCCATATATACTCTCTAAGGTTTGTTATATTAGAATATAACCTGCTCTGATACCAATTATAGGACCGTTGAGCACCTCTAGAGGGGGGTGAACAGAGTGAGTTCGAGTGCAGCGAAAAATAATCACCAATTTTAAAAATTATAAACAGATAACTATGACAGTAAATAAGAGACATTAAATAAATATAGCAAGAGATAGAGAGATCAAACTCAGTGACACAACGATGTATACTGGTATCCCTCTGAGAGGACTAATCCAGTCTCGAGTACTCTTGCTCGATGTTAATCCACTAAGGCACAAGCTAATTGAGAGCTTGCAGTCTCTTACAACACCGTGCTTGAGTGCACGACCAACTTCACAACACCATACTTGGTTTCGAGCGCACAACCAGCTCCACAACAGAGATAGTTTCTGTACTTTGAACAACGTCTTTACAACTCTTGAGAACCAAAAGACTCTAGATCGAAATAGATATTACTGGATTTTGGCTAAGAGGAGTGTAGGTGAAATATAAAATATTTTGATCGGATGAAAACACTTATTGAATAGAGAAGAGAAGATGAAATTGATTGAGTGATTTGGAATGAGAAATTCTCTTCTATTTATAGGTGTTTTCTGGGACCGAACTCGGGAAGAGTTTCGGCAGAGTTCTGATGCAAAGATTTTGCATATGAATGTTGCATACAGATTTGGAGGCAACAAATATTTAAATTAAAACTGACCGAACTCGGGCAGAGTTCAGACCGAACTCGGGCCGAACTTGGTTTGAGTTCTGTCTAGGTAAAAATGTTAAACATTTGTAAAATATTGTTGCAGAATGAATAGAACTTTTTGGTAGATAGAATATGGATAGATAGGCTTTATAGAAAGTGGACTATGATTAATCTAAGCCAGTATTACCCAGTCAATCTTACAATTTATATCCTAGACTCAATAAAAATAAAATACATAATAAATTGTAAAATGACTCGGACTATATTCTAATGAAAGTAAGCTTCAGACTGATGATTTACGTGCTTGATGATGCAGTAGTACGCTTGTTGATATTGATTTCACAAGACCTTAAATGATTAACATCAGTTCGTATATTTTGTGTATTGACTTAAGTTTATGTCGATTACTAAAATCGGGTGTGACCATGGAATGGGCCAACAATAACTTACTTTTCTTATATCCCCGAGCCCTAGCCCCTCTTCATTCCTATCTCTATTCCTCCATACTCTCTAATCCAAGCCATCCCCTCATTCTCACCCTCGAATCCCTCCTCCTCCTCCATTACCCAAACCCTAACCCCAACTCTCAAACCCTAACCCCGAATGTGGACGGAGGCGGCAGAACGGTGGCCGCGACGACGGTATAGTGGTGGCGTCGGCCGCATCGCCCCCGAACCCATTGGTCCAACTCCAGCCCGGATTCAAGGAGGTGGAGGCTTGCTTTCGATCGTGGCTGGCTAAGCAGCCGGTGACGGTCGAGGTGGAAGTCATCACGGTCACCGGCATAACCCGGGGAGCCACCATCGACGGTTTTATGGGGACACTCACCGCCGACGTGGCCGTCCCTCCCCGTACCGGAGCCCTCAACCCCCAGGCCATGGCCTCCCTCAACCAAGCCCAGATCCACTTCTTCTTTCACGATTGTTCTCTTTCTAGAACGAAGTAGCAGCCGAGTTTGAAACCCTAGCCAATACCGATTCTCCTTGGGTACTTTCTATCTCTCTTTGTTCATGCCGATTTCTCGACGAATATGTCTTCCGATCCTCAATCCGAGCTCGTTTCTGTGTTATTCCTATTATTCCCGATATGTTCTGATTTTTTTCGATTTTTTTGAGTTAAGAGAAATGCTGATCGGAGGAGTATTGTTCAGGAAGTGCCGATCGGTGTCCGATTCGAACTAATTTTTTAGGGTTTTCTATCCGGTGACCAACTGTGTGAGAGAAATCATAGACTGTATTTCTTTGTGTTGTTTCGGTTTCTGTAATAGCATAATAAACAAATAGCTAACACTAGATCAGTTATAGACTAAAGTTGGCTGCGAGCTTAGCTAACACTAACAAATAGCAAACACTATAGTTGGGGAACTAAAGTTTTTGTGATCAGTTTACAAGGGACTAAAGTTGGTTGCTAACAGTGAACCAACCCAAAAAGCCAGTCGGTCCAATTTTTGAAAGACGACTGATAGAATCTATGTTGATTTTGATTTTTTTTAAATTTTTGTACGACGTATTGTTTCAAAATTATTTTGGTACAAACAAATTTTTTGAAATTAGAGAAGAATCTTTGTTTGGATTATTCGGTCATCTGTAGCATGTGAATTCTATAACTCGGACAAAACAAAAGCTGCATCATTTGGGAGGAATCTTCTAATATATGTTTGTTTTGAGATGAATATGTCTTGTTGTAACTGGATTCACTTGTGGCAATGCAAACACAAATGTAACATCATTTTCCTTCTGCGTGACTGAGAGCTATTTTTCCTTGGCTTTGAACACTGAGATAAATATGTTATGTTTCGGTTTCTGCAATACCATCTTGTTTGTTAGCTTGGAACACTTAACAATATTTGGAACTGAGGGCTATTTGTCCTTTTAAGCCTTAGTGTTGCATTAGCCTTAGTTTTATTTATACTACTATCACTCAATTAGTCAATCAGAAACTCAAAGCATGGAATTAGAAGTTCCAAATATGAGTGCAGGGGCAATACAACAAATACAATATGTTTCTCCACGCGTAGAGATATAAATTTCTGGGTAATCAACTTGTTTACTTGATATTCCATAAAATTGTTCATTGCTTTGTTCTTATTATTTATGTTCTGAAAAGATCTTGTTGGACTTAAGCTACGTGCTTCACCTTTTTTTATTATTAAGTCACTTCAGTCCTACTTAAATTCCTTTCCGGTATCTAATCTAATTTTCTTATATTGTTCGAATTGTCTTCTTCAGGTCAATTTGACAGTTGAGAGCTCACAACTGTGATCACTTCATGTCAGTTTCTGGAAAAACTCACCACACATGATGCTAAAGGTTTACTTGTTTCTAAACTATTCTTTATATTTAATTTTAAAACTGTATATTGTGTGTGAAAGCTACTCGACTGTATAATACATAATATATTATTTTGTCCATCTAATATTTCATGGTTATGCTTGCTTGGTCTTACTTACATGACCTAAGGTTTTTCTTTTGTGATATCCTTTTTATTTTATTTTTCTGCTCAGGAAGCTACATGTATGTCCGTTTCAGTAACAAGGTTTCCTGATTTTGGTGCCAACAATAATGTGTTACTTATATCACCTTAGGTTGGACCAATATACCATTTCTCATTGATATGCATCTTTAAAAACATTTCTCATTTATTTCTAATTGAAATTAAGTGCATATTTGGGGGAACGTACATGAAACCTGCATAATTTGTGTTCTGCAATAGGATTTTGATATCGTTCTGTTTTTGCTGCTTTACTTCACGCGGTTAGATTTGGAATATAGGTTCAAGATTTTGAATGTTTCAGCTTGAACTCTTCTAGAAGGCATTTTTAGAGAAATTGTTTCCTTACTGCAGCTATTGTTATGGATCTCAAGTTCTCAACATGTTTATACTTATGAATTTACCATGCACTTGCATAAAAATGTATGGGACACTAGTGAGAGAGATACAAATACATGTTAGACAGGACCAAAAAAATTGTGAACTCTGTATCTCTAACTCTTTTAATTTCATGCCTATGGAAAATATTATTCTTTTTGTTAGGACTGTTTACATCAATGCTTAAGCTTGTAATTCCCAAAGCTTTTATAAGCTTGATTTTGAAAGGAAAACTAATCAATCCATTGAGTTCTTTATTTGAAAAAGTGAAAGTAAAAAGGTTTTTTAGGGAATATTTTTTTCTTCCCAAAACTAAAAATGAAAAGGAGGAAGAAAAAAGGAGAAGATGAATAAGATGAAGAAGAATGAGGTTGCTGGTGTGCGGTGTCTAATTAGAAAAAAAAAGAGCTGCAACTACTGCTGCCAGAGTGCCACGTCTCCCAACTGCTGCCGCTATGATATACATGATTCTAGATGGAGAAGAAAAATGGGCATAAATAAGTTATAAGAAGAAGATATTGCAAAAGTCACAGGTAATTTACGTGTTAATTTGCTCAATCTAAGCCTGAATTGCAGTTCAGTAATTTGCTGTTGTGTCTCTCCATTACAAAAGGCACAAGTAATCTTAATCAAACATTTCATAATGGGTGCAATCTTATAAGAACCTTTTAATTACTGTAACACAAAGTGGTGGTCAGGATATGTAGCTCATTGGATTATTCCTTCCAGTTTATTGAGTCATTTCATCTCTCTAGAGCATTCAAAGAACTTAAAGGTAGCATGAAATATTTCTATTACATCATGTCTAAGTTACATAAAATACCTCCACAATTTTCACTCTTTCTCCAGATAAATACCCCCATATTATTCAGTTTTATTTTATGCTACACTGGTGTCACTCCAGTTTCCCGTTATATGTATTTTTCAGGATACATATACGAATTTCTGACAATTGTCAGGTGACCCATAGTTAGACTTGTCTTGTTTAGCCTATTCTTGGTTTAGGTGCCCTGGATTTATTTTGGTTCGGTTTGTCTTGGCTTGGCTTGGTTTATTTGGGTTTAGTTCATCATGAGAAGAGTTGATATATAAGTCAACTATATCCTCTCTTTCTCCTCCATAACTCTTCTTCATTTACTTCTTCTTCTTCTCCATTACTCCTCCCACCCACCAAAGAAACCCTAGGTAAGTGCAGCTTGCTTCATGATGGATCTCAAATTTTATTTTTCCATTCTCTTCTCCATTTGATGCTAAGCCTCTTTAGAACTTTGGCATTTTCGGTTTTGATGGATGTTTGTCATTGATTATCAACACAAGAACTACAGAGGAACTATATATTGATTGCAAACTTTAAAAGTACAAAAGAGAGCCTAGAAAGAAATCATAGGAAACAATCTAAGTACAATTTGTTTTGATTCTGGGGGTGACGGTGGAGGCTCGGGAGAAGTGTAGGAACTCTGTCTTACTCCTTGGACTATCAGACACTGTCCTTGCTCTTGAGAAAATTGCCAGCCTCTAGCAAGGATGTGGTACCCTGCTATTTACAGTGATTTCTGAATGAAATATATTTTGGGCCGCATACATGGCCACGTGGCTGTAACAGCACACGAGGACTCGGTCTTTGGCTGCCAGCTTATGGATTTGTTGAGATTTCTTTGTTGCAGCAAATCTGGGTGGTTGAGACTTGGCCAACTTGCCATGTGTCCTCCCACAGAGTAGATCCTAAATCGTTTTGGCCGCATAGTAGCCTTAGGAGACTTTCTTCTGCGGCTCGGCTCCACTTGGCCGCATGGGATCTTCGGGAGCATTCCTTCTGCGGCTTGGTTTTACTTGGACGTATGGGATCTTCGAGAGCCTTGCTTATGCGGCTCGAGTCCACTTAGCCGCATGAGGTCTCCAGGAGCCTTGCTTTTGCGGTTCGGCTCCACTCGGCCGCATGGTATCTTCGGGAGCATTCCTTCGGCGGCTCGAGTCCATTTAGCCGCATGAGGTCTCCAGGAGCCTTGCTTCTGCGGTTCGAGTCCACTTGGCCGCATGGGGTCTACAAGAGCCTTGTTTCTACGGCTTGAGGCCACTTGGTCGCATGGGGTCTTCGAGAGCCTCGCTTCTGCGGCTCGAGTCCACTTGGCCGCATGTGGTCTCCAGGAGCCTTGCTTCTGCAGATCGAGTCTACTTGGTCGCATGGGGTCTCCAGGAGCCTTGCTTCTGTGGCTCGAGTCCACTCGGTCATATGGGGTCTCCAGGAGCCTTGCTTCTGCGACCTAGATCAACTTAGCCGCATAAGGCTCATGCGGCTCTTCCTTCTGCGGCCTGGATCAACTTGGCCGCATAATGCCTATGCGGTCAGCAACAATTTTAAGAGAATTTCATTTGTCTCTCTTTTAACTTCTCGATGAAGATGAATTTGACCGATCCTCCTCCTTGGCGAGTGCTGGCACTGCGAATTATGGATCTCCTTGTTCGAAGAAGATTTGACGATGAACTCCCTAAAAAGATTGTGATGCGCCGGGCTGAGATAATGTGCCTAACTGAGACATCTGTGTAATGCGTCTAGTTAAGAGTAGGCCGTTACGAAGTCTTCAATTGGCATCATGCTTCCGAGATGATGTCGGAAAGGCTCAACAGGTTACGGTCGCTGGAACACAGACTACCTTGGTGGTGGAGCCACTGTCTTGTGGCAGCAGCAGTTGATGGCAACTTGGGTGCAGTGATGTCCTGGAAAGGGCTTATCGCACGCTAAGGTTGCTTCTCTCTCCTTGTGTTTGTGAATGACCACCTCTCGCAAGGCAAGAGCAGATTGATCTACCTTTGCATCCGTTTTGTGGGCTCGGGTATCCCGAGCGCCCGGGTGCGTAGGTATCATATTTGCTCCCTGATCTGAGGCTAGTAAAATCACTTGCTCTCGATCGTTGTAGGGAGACTTTTTGGCATATTGCTCCCTGATCTGAGGCTAGTAAAAGTACTTGCTCTCGATCGTTGTAGGCAGACTTTTGGGCATATTTGCTCCCTGATCTGAGGCTAGTAAAAGCACTTGCTCTCGATCGTTGTAGGAAGACTTTTGGGACCTACCCTATCTGTTTGTCGCAGAGGACTGGACACGGGAGGTTCTGTACAACTTTCCATCATGGGCTCGTGTAACAGTTAACGGTACCCATTGACGGTCAGCAGATTGGATAGTTGACTGGGCTTGTTGAGCCCGCACTGCCCTAAACTTCTTCGACTTAGCACCCGAAGGTACGTAGTAAGAAGAGTCCAAGTTGCTTTCTTGGATTTCTTCATACTAGCATGTGAAGGCGCATAGTACTCTGGATCCAACTTTATCCTTGCCAAGATGGCAAGTGAAGAACTTGTAGTCGATCCAGAAGAAGAAGAACCACTGTTGCAACTTTTTGTGGCTCGAACGGGCTCCCTGGACACGGGCTCCCTTTTGTTTTTTTTTTTTTTATTTTGGTGCCCTTTTCAAAGGAGGCAAGGGGGCTTTATATATAGAATGGAATGAGCCCTTTCTTCTTCTCCTTTCTGATATAGAACTAAAAGCAATATCCTATTTTCTATTCATTTATAAGACCACCTTCAAAGTATTCAAATTACAAATTTGGAATACTTTGAATAAGAAGCATGGGTGGTAGAGCTGTTTAGGTGTGATAATCCTATCAGAGGTACCATGGACGTGATAGGTTTGGGTACTTTCACTAGGAATTTTATGTGGACTTATCATCCTTGGCGTACCTTGGTTTTAGGTACAGATAATAAGTTGAGAGAGGGAACCAACATATTTACTCAGAGGTGATATAGACGTGGTAAATATGAGGCTGATGGTAGAGCTTTCCTACTCAGAGGTGATATGGACGTGGTCGGAGTAAACTCGATGAGGATACACAGAACAACTCAAAGGTGATGTGGACACGGTTGTTCTACTACTGGAGAGTAAATGCAACGGAACAACTGTGCTCCAAAAGCATATGATTGTGAGGGAAGGGGTGCTTGTACTAGAGGACCTAATACAACATTTGTGATTGGCATAGGACATCCTACTTGGGGGACTTTTTGTGGACCTATTACCCTTTTGTGCATCTGTGATGTGAGTAAATAGATTCAAACGATTTTTTGTGGACCTATTACCCTTTTGCGCACCGGTAGCACGAGTAATAGAGTGAACAATTTTTTGTGGACCTATTATCCTTTTGCGCACCGGTAGTACGAGTAATAGATTTGAACAATTTTTGGTGGACCTATTACCCTTTTGTGCACTGGTGGTACGAGTAATAGATTTTGAGACAAATCCCAACTGAGGTAATATGGATGTGATAGGTTCGGTGGTCTTAATATCATGACTTTATCCCAGATTGGGTACAGGTGTTAGATGAGGAGACTATCTATATCAGAGCTAATATGGACGTGACATACGATAATCATGAATAATTTTTGGTGGACCTATTACTCTTTTGCGCACTGGTGATGCGAGTAATAGATTTTGAGACAAAACCCAACAGAGGTAATATGGACGTGATAGGTTCTGTGGTCTTAATACCATGACTTTATCCCAGATTGGGTACATGTGTTAAGTCAGGAGACTATCGGTATCAGAGGTAATATGGACGTGATATACGATAATCAAGACCAGGAAGATTGCTCAGAGATGGCAATAAGCCTAGTAAACTCCGGCAGGGTTAAGCATTAGGGTGAAAGTTCAGAGGTATTAGTATACATGTCTTGTCACCCAGGGGGATGCAATGTGAAACCACTCGGAGCTAATAGAGTGCAAGTTCAGAGGTACTTGGTGGGAAATTTGGTGGTTTGAGGAAGTACCAGCATGTCCTTAGACATAATATTTCTTCAGGAACTTGCCGTTTATGGGCATCATGAGCAAGTCCCCACGGTGACATCTTCGAAATCTAGCGATAGAGCTTTGGAGTCGATAAGATTCTGGATGTACCACTTTAATTGGAAGCAGTCATGAGTGGAATAATGGACATAGCGGTAGAAGTGGCAATATTTTGGGTCCTCCATCTCTGCCGCTCGAGGCTCGCACCTTGGTGGAGGGAGTTGGATCCTATCCCTTTGCAAAAGCATATCGAAGATAGGCTTGACATGACTATCTTCTGTTAGCCCAATGATTATATCATATTTTTGAATACGGCTAATCAATTAAGTTTACCATAATGACATCACTAATATTCATGTAATCACTATCATGTTGCTACTTTAACTTAGCATTGTCCTAATGTTAGCATTGTCCTAAATGTTCTCTATATCATATTGCTATGCTTGTATCATATTGTTTTGTTCGTCTAACATGTTCTTAGACATGCAGTAGGCATGATCAAGCTTTGTCAAACCAGGACATATGCAATGGAGTATTATTGATGGGCCAAAGACGGTGTTATACAAGAAGATTTCTCTGAACCGCCTAACGACCTATCCGGGGCCTCGCATCGGGGGTTCCGCTGCCCGGTCAGCGGACAGGGGTCGAGGGGGTAGCGCCCCCGGTGGAGGTTCGGGGGCGAAGCCCCCGAAAGGTATTCAGATTTCCACATCTGTTTATCTTTGGACGACCGCCGTCAAGGAAAAATGCGTCTTCAAGTCTGCTCAAATATTTGAAGAAAGGCGTCATCAAAGGGCTATTGGTTTTCCTATTTCATCAATATTTTTTTTCATATTTATTGAGTCTAGGAATACGATGTACACTGCATCGTACTGGCAAATAGGCTACCCAAGAAACGTTTTCAAAATACCCTTTCATTTTGAAAACTAGCCCACTTACAAAAGCCTAAACTATTTCCTAACTGTTTGACTTTTCAAAAAGCCCAAAAACTAATTTGCAAAAACCCTAACAGGACCCTAGCAGAAATCGGCCCGAGTTCGGCCAGAGTTCAGTTAGTAAACGTTGCTTTTTGAACTTGGTCTTCCTGCAGTTACGGATCCCAACGAGATTTTCTCATAGAGTTCTGTCCGAATTCTGTCAGAATTCTGCCTTTGGAAAAACTATAAATAGAGAAGAATTTCGATCATTTCAATTCACTCACACACTAATTCACTTTCATATCTCTTCTCTACAAGCCTACTACTTCTTCCAAAATGTTCTGAGTTATTCATTTTCAAATCCCAAGCCAGTTACAATCCTCTAGTCGATTTGCCAGTACGGTACGGTCTAGAAGTTTCAGAGTGATTGTAATTAGAGGCTTGATTGAAGAAAGACTCTTCACAATTGAAGTTGGTCGAGTACTTCGGATCAAAGCTCGCGTTGTAGAAGTTGCAAGAACTTCGGATGAAAACTTGTGGTGATTTTCTACAGTGGATTCAACTGGAAGCTAGAGTTCTTCCGACTGGACTAGTCCTCACAAGAGGAAAACCAGTATACATCCTTGTGTTTGCGTTTGCTCTCTACTCTCTACTTTTTATTTACATATCTGTCATATATTATGTGATCTTGTTACTAACATTTTTAAATAGTTAATTTCCGTCGCCTACTCTATTCACCCCTCTCTAGAGTATTGCGCTTTATAACTCGTTCCTACAATCGGTCCTACATCTTCAAATGAGTAATTCACCTTGGGCCACTAAGCTTCTGCCTGCTTTGGTTCAAGCTTCTTGGTTGTATCAGGTACCATGGCCTATTTTCCTTTAGCGTCCCGGTTATTGGTGGTACCATTGTTGGAGTTGTTACTAGGGCGTTTTACCTTGTCCTCTTCATCTGAGATGTGTAGTCTAAGGTGGCGAGACGAGCATTGAGTGCACCTGTCTTAGTCATGAGGACCCTGAGGGGGTTAACTCGTGAGACAACAAGGATGGTCTGCCCTATCACATAGTGTCGTATTTTTTGAATGGCGAACACCAAGGCAAGATATTCCTTCTCCACGACAATGTACCTATGTTCCGGCCCCACCATCATTTGGCTGAGGTAATAGATGGCTTGTTCGTACCCCGCATCATTGTTCTGCACTAGTAAGGTGTCGAAGGTGTGTTTCATTGCCCGTACATAGAGCAAGAAGGGCTTTTCGACGATCTGGGCTACCAGAACTGGCGGATGTCACGACCCGCACCCAGTGTAAGGGCACGAAAAGTGGGTACGTCCAGCCAACGCCGCAGTGTCGGCGGTAGAATGCTGTCCTAGGTCACAACATCTAACAATATAGCCATACCTATAAAAGGATATACGCTCCAAAAGGAGGACAATATAAAGGTACAACTCAATCACAGCATCTAAGGTGGAAATAAGGAATAAAGAGATAGATAAGATAAAGGAGTAATCTCCAACAAGAGCTACAATGAGAGTAATATATGAGTGTTCAAATAACACAATAACCAATATCTGAAAGTAAATAAAATAAGACAACTAAAAGGGAAACCAGCCTAGAAATCTAATCTAGACAATAGGCAAGTCCTCAGCGACTGCTGGATCCTCCTGAGGGTCCAAGTCACCGGTGTCATCTAAGCATGTGCCATAATATATAGGGCAGAACTCCTCCTCATCACCTGTAATATTTTTAACAGTCCAATCAGGATGGGAACGAGCACAATACATCTCACGCAGTTCATATCTTGACAAGAAATATCAAGCATGTGATAGGTTAAGATACATAAAACACTGTAAGAAATAAGCATGAAAAGAAAGAGAGAAACTGATAAACAAAACTATCTATATATCATAATAGAGAACTGTAAGTGACTATGTGATTTAGAGTACAAGATAGACATATGAACGGCTTGATTTGCACATGATTACACTAAAGAGTTTGTACATGATTACACTACTTTGGAATTGTTCACATGACTATTTCTACTCCCCCATGCCCCAATCAATACACAAGGATCTAGACAGATTATGTTATTGTACATGATAGTTTATACCTAAAGCTCATGAGATCATGAGAGAGAGTACATGAGTATACATGAATAATAAGAGTCTATAAAATACATGATGTTCGTAAAAAGCAAATGACATGATGTATTCGATGCACCCGAGGGGGATAACATCTCATGTAAAGATCCATATAATACTAATCCGTGATAATGTCGTGTCAGCATCAAGTAAATTAAACTATGACAAGAATATAATTCCTAACAAGTATAAAACGGTCAGAGAATGTACTCACCTGATATTCCGACTGTCAGATGAGAATAAGAGTCCGAACTGGAGTATATGAGTCCTATTTAGAACAACCATAGGTTACAAAATGTCTAATATGAAATAAGAATAGCCTACAATACATTCTAGATGATTCTAGGTCCTTCTAGGTCAAAGCCAACCCTTGCTCAACTCTGGTCAAACCTGGTCAACTCTGGTCAAACCGGGTCAACCATAAGTCAACTAGTCTATCTACCAAATTTTAGGTCAAAAATAAGTTATCTTGTTATTCCAAGTCCATTTAAGTCGATTTGGATCAAGTTTGACTTAAAGTTGACTTTTGTCAACTTGCTAGTCAACTCGGCCAATTTAGGCTCATTGGGTCAATCCTAAACTTACTCACTAAACCATAGGCTATATATAATAGTAAAATCACAAAATATACATATATATTCATTCCTTCGATATATAATATATATATACACACAAATATATTAATATACATATATGTATATATATAAGGAAAAGAATGATACATGGCAAGTGTGTGTGGACTGGAAAAGAGATTTAGGAACCCAAACGCATGAAAACTGAGATCAAAATATATAACAATCTATATAAAAGAACTATATATATATATATATATATATATATATATATATATATATATATATATATATATATACACTACTGTATATAGAGATTACCTATAGAAAACTATATATAGTTTGAAAATATATATATATATATATATATATATATATATATATATATATATATATATATATATATATATAAGCATAAAAAAATTATATATATATATAAAAGCATAAATGATATCAAAAGAAAATAAAAGGAAAGAAAGGGAAGGTAATGGAAAGACTGATAATACAAACTAATAAGTAAACGGGAAGGAAAAGGTAAATAAAAACCCAACTGTCAACTTAAAACACGAGTCAAGGCTCACAGTCCAGAGCTCAAGACTGAAATCTGAAAATAGTTTATAAGAAACCAAAACCAATATAGGAACACAATCCCATATCCCAATATACAAAGCCTAAGCTTCTCAGTTCAAAGTGAACTGAGAACCAAACAGTGTACTGAACATTAACCCAATATGAACTGAGATACAATCTCAAACCTGATATATCAAATCAAAACCAAAATGATTTACCAATACCTAGGTTCAACCAACAGAAACTGAGATACAACTCGAATGAAACAATGTAATTCGAAATCAACTTCAATGAACTAAACAAAATCCTGAACTAATTGAATCAAAACCAAAATATAAACCTAAAACCTATATTCAATATCCAAACCCCATTTCACAACACAACTCAAAATCGAAAACCCAAAATACGTAACTAAACCATGTGTAAAGTGGAAAATAGGAAGGGGTACACGTGTTTGTCATGCTCGTATCAAATTCGAGTCAAGTTCGTGTCCAGATTGTGTCCACGAAGTGCGTATCAGCACTGGGTCACACGCGTGTAGTGCAATCATCGTGGGGACGTGCACATCGATCTAGAACTCGATACAGGCCATGTCATGTCTCGTGATCGTGCACGAGGGTCGACCTAGCATAGGTCTAGGTGTCCAACACCCTGCCACATGATCACGTGTCCACATGTCAAAGAATCACACGTGTATCAGACGCGATATTTTGCGCGATCAGTCTCTGCGCAAAACCAGTGCACATGGGATTTCGTGTCCGACACGACACGAGACACCTTGAAACTTGAGGGACATGTTCGTAGACATTGCCCCAACGTGTCCCTTGAGTTTTATCGTATCTCGTCGCGTGTCGTGTCCGCTGTACACCTCGAGCAGCAGGACACAGGTACGACTTCTGTGTGAGCGTGTTCGTATCCAATTTGGACACGGACACAACATAAAATTCACCTTAGTGTGACACAAAACCATAAGAAACATATAGATCTACAAATCTGTTTAAATACTTTTCAAAAATATGAACAAAAACCTCTTTGAGGCATTTCATCAAACACATATACACAAACACTGATACGTGTCCGATACGGACACCAAACCAATTCCAATTCCTACAAAACTACACCTACAGTTAGGGGGCACCTAGATGGATGCATCTATGGAAAGAATTCATATATTTGAAGGGATTTGAAAAGATTTACCTACTGAGGGTGAATCCCAATGAAAGCTCCAAAATGAAGATCCTTCTTCCAACTCCAAAACTCTAATGCTCTCCAAAACTGAGATTGCTCACCACCAACAGTCCATAAAAATGAATTAGAATCCAATGCAAAAGACTAGGATTAAAAAGGAAGAGAAATAAAGAAAATAGAAAGAAATGAGAAGGATCACAAACCTAGGTCTTTGCCAGAATAGGATGAATGAAAAGAAGAAGGCAAGTGCTCAACAAGAGAGATTAAATAGGGGCTCCTAGACCTTACATGGCTGGCTACCTATGAGATTAGGCTAGGGTTTCAAGATCCAAGGGCTAGGCTTCACTCTACAAGTTTAAATGAAACATTAAATCAATAGGTCTAACTAGCCTCTAATCAAAACTTGCTAATTAGCTTCTAACTTGAAACTAACTAGAATTGGATTACTAACACTAACTAACCATGCTAACTAAGTCACTAATTCATGGTGAGACACTAGGCTAGGTTGCACCAAGGCTATACTATCAAAAGGCCAAAAATC
Organism: Iris pallida; assembly: GCA_029216955.1. Classification (NCBI taxonomy): domain Eukaryota; kingdom Viridiplantae; phylum Streptophyta; class Magnoliopsida; order Asparagales; family Iridaceae; genus Iris; species Iris pallida. The sequence goes on from JANAVB010018599.1 coordinate 9,160,651, forward strand.
ACAATACCAATAATATAATATATTAAAATAATCAAAAATTTTACAATCACCAAAATACTCTCAAACTAGAAAAATGGATGTGACAAATCTACCATCCTTAAAAGAATTTCGTCCTCGAAATTAAAGACAAAACTGAACTGATGAGAAGGATAGAAAAATTATACCTCAAGGTTGAAAAAGATAAGGGTATCGCTCGCGCATCTCATCCTCCCTCTTCCAGGTAGACTCACCTGGAGAGTGGTGCCTCCAAGCTACACGAACCAAGGGTATCGTCTGGTTCCTCAGCACCTTCTCCCGTCGATCCAGAATCTCTACAGGCTGTTCTGGATAACTAAGAGTAGGGCCCACCTTAATCTCGGAATGATCCAGTGCATGGCTGGGATCTACCACATACCGTCTCAACTCCAACACGTGAAATATATTATGGACTCCCTCTAATACAGGGGGCAAGTCTAGTCTGTATGACACGTCACCGATTCTTCCGCTGATGATGAAAGGTCTGATGAAGCGCAGACTAAGCTTTCCACATCCTAAGTCTAAGCTGTACCTCAAACTGTAAAGGTCTTCGGTGTCTATCGGCCCAATATCGTTGTCTGTCCTACGCAATGCGAAGTCAATCTCTGATGAGCTTCACCTTCTCGGCTGCGTCAACAACCATCTCAGGTCCCAATAAAGCTCACTCTCCAACGTCATCCCAAGATAAGGGTGTACAACATCTACGTCCGTACAGTGCCTCGAATGGTGACATCTCAATGCTGGCCTAAAAACTATTATTGTATGCAACTCCACTAAGGACAGATGATCCTTCCAGGAACCTCCAAAATCCAAGACACAAGTCTGCAGCATGTCCTCGAGTGTCTGAATAGTCCTCTCTGACTGTCCGTCCGTCTGAGGGTGGTATGCAGTACTAAACTTGAGTTGAGTGCCCAAACTAGTCTGCAGACTCTGCCAGAAATGGAAAGTAAAGCGACTATCCCGATCTGAGACAATGCTCAACGGAACTCCGTGTATATTGACAATCTATCGCATATACATCTCTGCTAGCCTCTCAGTAGACGTACCCACTTTAAACGACAAAAAGTAGGCTGATTTGGTCAACCTGTCTACGATGACCCAAATTGCGTCTTTTCCTCCTGTTGTACGCGACAATCCAGAAATAAAGTCCATCGTGATGTGCTCCCACTTCCACTCCGGAATGGGCATTGGCTGTAACAGTCCTCCTAGCCTCTGCCTCTCTGTCTTATCCGGGTGATAGACTAAACATCTGGCTACGAAACGTGTTAACTCCCGCTTCATCCCATACCACCCTACATGCTCCTTCAGATCCCTATACATCTTGTTGGCACCTAGATGCATAAAGTACTGAGAACGATGGGCCTCCTGTATAACCTGCTCCCGAAGCTCTCCGCTAGGCACACACAGTCTGGAACCATGCCTCAAAGTGCCATCCTCTGTAAGAATAAACTCCTCATCCACCAATCCTGCTCGAACCTGCTCTCGGATACACAGCAGAGTAACATCCTCGAACTGAGTCGACTTGATCCTCTCCATCAAGTCCGACTGAATCAGAAGGCCCCACATCTGTATCTGAACTCCTGGCACAACCACCACGATCCCCAGGCTCTCTAAATCTGCTAACAAATAACGATCTATCGTCAAACACATAGCTACCGGATACCTACTCAAGGCATCGGCAACCACGTTGGTCATCCCTGGGTGATACTGCAAGGAACTGTCGAAGTCCTTCATCAACTCCAACCATCTGTACTACCTCATGTTGAGCTCCTTCTGTGTAAACACATACTTCAAGCTATTGTGGTCTGTGAAGATCTCCATACGCTCTCTGTATAGATAGTGCTTCCACAACTTAAGAACAAAGATAACTGCCGCCAACTCCAAATCATAGGTAGGATAATTCTTTTTATGCAGACGTAATTGCCTGGATGTATAGGCAATCACCTTCCTATGCTGCTGCAAGACACAACCTAGACCCTTTCCTGAGGCGTCACTGTAGATAGTGAACCCGCTTGATCCTGATGGCAATGTCAGAATCGGGGCTATCGTCAGTCGCTTCTTCAAATCATCAAAAGCAACCTGAAATTCCTCTGACTCGATAAACTCTGCGTCCTTCCGGGTCAGCCTAGTCAATGGCTCTGTAACCCGAAAGAAATCCTGAACGAATCTCCTAAAGTAGCCTGCTAATCCCAGAAAGTACCTGATTTCTGCAACTGAACTCGGTGCTGTCTATGCCTCAACTGTTTCGATCTTCTTCGGGTCGACTGAGATCCCATCTCCGGTCACAACATGGCCTAGGAAATCAACTCGATCCAGAAAGAACTCACACTTCGAGAGCTTGCCAAAAAACTGCTCCTTTCTGAGAGTCTCCAGAACTACTCTCAAGTGCTCCTCGTGCTCCTCTGGGGTCTTCGAATACACCAAGATTTTGTCGATGAACACCACCACGAACTTGTCTAAGTACTGGTGGAACACCTTGTTTATCAAGTTCATGAACACCGCCGGAGCGTTACTTAACCCAAACGGCATCACCATGAACTCAAACTGGCCATACCGTATCCTGAATGCTGTCTTCAGAATATCCTCCTTCTTCACCTTCACTTGATGGTAACCTGACCTCAGATCAATTTTGGAGAATACCTTCGCTCCGCTCAACTGATCGAACAGATCATCGATCCTCGGCAGCGGGTACTTGTTCTTGATCATGAGGTTGTTGAGTGTCCTGTAGTCGATACACATCCGTACCGACCCATCCTTCTTCGGCACAAAGAGTACTGGTGCACCCTATGGTGAAGAACTCGATCGTATAAAGCCTTTGTCCTGCAACTCATCTACCTGCTTCTTCAACTTCACTAGATCGCTGTTGTTCACTCTATAGACGTGCTGAGATATTGGCTCTGCGTCGGGCACCAAATCTAGAGAGAAATCCACATCTCTGTCCGGAGGTAACCTTGGCAACTCCTTCGAAAATACATCTATGAACTCAGCTATCAATGGATGTGGCACGCTCTGCTCCTCTACTGAAACTCAGTAAAAGATGCCGTTGCTCTGCTCCGCCTCCCGTCTGGAGAACTCAAATCTGGCTCTCCTGGCACTCTGAAAAGAACTCTACCACCATGACAATCTATACTGGCATGGTGCCTGCTCAACCAATCCATCCCGAGTACAATATTGTAATTTGGTAATGGCATTACGAGCAGACTCATATCCAGTTCTCGACCTCCCAAAACTACTCTCCGACAGATGGAAGATTAGTAACCTTCATCGTTGCCCGGGGAACAGGTACTACCCTGTCTTGAGTTTTTGTTGGAGGAAGTCGCCGAACTGAACTGATACCATGTTCGCAGCCATAGTAACCTCTTTGAAATCCAGTGACAGAGCATTGGAGTTGATGAGGTTCTGGATGTACCGCTTTAATGTGAAGCACTCCTGCATAGGGTAGTGGACATAGCTGTGGAAGTGACAATACTTCAGATCTTCGATCTTCGCCAGTCGAGGCTCGTGCTATACATCACGGAGTCGGATCCTTCCTGCCTTCAGGAGCAAGTCAAAGATAGGCTGACATGGCTATCTTCAAAAAAGTATGTCATCTCCTTGGGCTTCGGAGCTTCTGCTTGCTTTTATTCAGGCTTTTTGGTCGTACCAGCAACCATGGCCTATTTGCCTTTGGTGTCCCTGTTATTGGCGGTGCCGCCACTGTTGTTGTTATTGGAGGTGGTACTGGGATGTTTGCCTTTGTCCTCTCTATCTGGGATGTGTAATCCCAGTTGGCGATCATTCTTTAACTTTGCCTCCATATTTTTAGCGCTTATTATGAAAGTCGTCCAATCCCTGAATTTATCTTCTTCCATCCAGAGGCTGATTGTAGGGAGCAACTTCTTTTGGCAGATTTTGATCAAGGAGCTTTCAGAATTGCCTTGGGTTAATCTCATCGCGGTTTGGAAAAATCGTTCGATGTAGTTTCTCGTCAGCTCCCTTTCTCCCTGAACGACGTCCATGAGAGAAGATATTGTCATATCATGCCCCACTTCATAGAACCTTTCCAGGAACATGTGCTTGAAGCCGTCGAAAGAATGGATGCAGTTGTCTGAGAGGTTGCGGTACCAGACGAACGCGATTCCCTCAAATGCTTCGATAAAAAATCGTGTGAGGATGGCGTCACTATGCGGCAAGTGGTCTGTTGTGACCTCAAAATAAGTCATATACCGGCTAGCAGAGGTCTTCCGTCATATGAATCGATTTGAAACGGTTTGTACCGCAAAGAAAAAGGAACATATCTCTATACTGAGGGATACGGCTGCCGTATTCTGAGGTTCCGGGAGGAGTCTCGGGCATTGAATATTGCCCGAAGCTCCTGGACTTCTGTTTTTGCCTCACTGGCCTCGTCTGCAGCTGAGGGAGCAGATACTCCAGGAGGATTGTCATCCAGAGGATGAGCAATCATGTTTGAGTCCACATTGACTACGGGGCCAAAACTTGTTTGTCCAGGTGTCCTTGCTGGTTGAGTCGGCAAGGCAGCTTTGATCTCATCTACTGACTTGACCAAGGTTAGGATCATGGCTTTAAGTGCTTCTAGACGTTGTCGATCACTAGGCCCTTCGTGATCATCTTCTACCATAAACACTGTCCGTACATGGGGAGAGACAGATAGGACCGTAGAGGACGTGCTTTCCATGTCGTACCCTCGTACAGAGAAATCATCGAGGAACGTCGGAATGTCCTTCTACTCAGACTCGGAAGGGGTGCTCCCCCCTACGCATGAAGCTGCGTCATCTTGGCGAAGGCGGTCGCCCTCGTGGACGTCCAAGTCTGCTGCATAATTCCAGTGGATTGCTACCTTGTGCATCTTCTTAGAACACCGGGTTGTTGCATATGTTCAGGGGACTACCACCTTCGACTTCGTTCACCCCCAGAAAACTCGAGGATGCACCCCCGGGTGTTAGAAGCTTCTTTCTGGAATGGGTGCCTAGGTAGACACCCCCTGTGGTTGTCAGCGACAATCCTCCAGATGAGAGTTTCCTTGCAGTACTGGCTGAGGTTGCCGAGCTAGAGGAGCCTGTCTTCTTTCCTTTCTTATCGGCAGGAACCTTCCGAGTTGAATTACAAGAAGCGAAAGAAAATTCTTCGTCTCCCAAAATTTGTACCTGTTTTTTAAGTTGTCGTCTGGCAGGTGCAGTCATTGGAAGACGGACTACCGGTCTTTAGGTGCTGCCGACTTATCGCAGCAGCAGTTGATGATAACTTGGGTACAATGATGTCCTAGAGAGGGCTCACCGCATGCCAAGGTTTCTTCTCTCTCCTTGCATTTGTGGATGAGTACTTCTCGCAAGTCGAGGGCAGATTGATCTACCTTTGCATTCGTTTTGTAGGCTCGGGTATTCTGAGCGCATGGGTACATAGGTATCATATTTGCTCCCTGATCTGAGGCTAGTAAAAGCACTTGCTCTCGATCGTTGTAGGAAGACTTTTGGGGCCTACCCTGTCCGTTTGTCGTAGAGGACTGGACACGGGAGGTTCTGTACAACTTTCCATCAGGGGCCCGTGTAACATTTAACGGTAGCCGCTGACGGTTAGCAGATTGGAGAGTTGACTGGGCTTGTTAAGCTCGTACTGCCTTAGACTTCTTCGACTTAGCACCCGAAGGTGCGTAGTAGGAAGAGTCCAAGTTGGAAGCTTCAACATCCTCAATAGGCCGCATGGGGACTGGTCCGTATGAGAGACGGTCAAAGACAAAACTTCTGACAGGGCCGCATGGGGCATCCTGTTTGCTGTCAGGATTGGCTGCCGCATAGGAACTCTGTCTGTGGCCAGGATTGGCTGCTGCATAGAAAGTCTGCTTGCGGCCAGGATTGGCTGCCGCATGGGCAGCCTGCTTACGTCCAAGATTGGCTGCCGCATAGGCAGTCTGCCTGCGGCCACCTTCCTTATGCGACATCATCTTCGACCGCATGAGTTTCCCTTATGCCCCCAAACGTTCAGCATCGTAGTGTTTTCCTCTGCCAGATTTGTGGACAGCGGGGTCTTCTGTGGTTTTAAGCGAGGCCGCATAGAAGCTTTGGTCGTCGTCTTTATTGGCGAGAGGAGTTTCTTCCAGAGCCTGGCGAAGGACAGTAGCCTTGGGCCTTCATGTCCTGCGAGCTCTTTTCGGGTTGGCTCGCTTCTGTGCTGGACTGGTGCTCCCATCGGAGAGCATTTCTTCGAATGCTTGTTGATCGAAGCGAACAACAAGCATCTGTTGCGTAGAGCCGAGCTTGGACGTGTCGAATTGCGTCATCAATTTTTCATCAGTGGAGAAAGAAGTCCCCAGCATAGTCGCCATCGTGTTTGCCATTGATTATCAACACAAGAACTACAGAGGAACTATATATTGATTGCAAACTTTGAAAGTACAAAAGTGAGCCTAGAAAGAAATCTTAGGAAACAATCTAAGTACAATTTGTTTTGATTTTGGGGGGTGGCAGTGGAGGCTCGGGAGAAGTGTAGGAACTCTGCCTTACTACTTGGACTATCAGACATTGTCCTTGCTCTTGAGAAAATTGCCAGCCTCTAGCAAGGATGTGGTACCCTGCGATTTATAGTGATTTTTGAAAGAAACATATTTTTGGCCGCATAGATGGCCACGTGGCTGTAACAGCACACGAGGACTCGGTCTTTGGCTGCCAGCTTATGGATTTGTTGAGATTTCTTTGTTGCAGCAAATCTGGGTGGTTGAGTGTAACCCTTCTTCCTAAAATTTTGAAAATATTTTTTTTATTTATTATTATTTATTCGAATTAAATGTCACTATTTTAGAATTTTATAAATATTTAATTTATATTTTGGTGTATAATTGTTTCAGGTTCAGTCTAATGAATTTATATAGTAATTGTTCGTATGAACGTTAAGCCACATATATTGGTAATTTTTCTATTGGGCTTTTAGATCTATATGCATGTAGTGGCATGTTGTTTGGACCTTAGGGCCTACTAAGACTAAACACCTAAACACATATTGGTCAAGTAAAAATTTATAATTCTCTAGTCTAAATTATAATCCTTCTAAACTAGCTAATAATAAGCATGGGCATGCACATATTAAAATAAATATATGGCTTATATGGATATAGCCCCTTCTTAGCCTATAACCCATATAACAAGCAAATTCTTGACTATGGGCGGACCCAACTTATTTACCTCGTAGTTTTTCAAATTTATATACAGTTATTGTTCTCTCTCAATATGAGCATGCTAACCCTAGCCGCACATAACCTCCCCTCCTTCCTTTCTTCTTCTGTTTCATACTCTCCTTCTCCATGGCACTTTTCTCTTCCACCTCAACCTCTTCTTTCAAACAACCACAACCACATGCAAAATTAGGACGCGTCTGCTTCAACCTTCTCTTCTCATACACAGCCAAGCCCTCATCACGACCACGCTGCAACCGAGACAACTCCATCACAACCTCCCTGTGATGGTCGCGGTCAAACCGTAGCATATCGTCGAGCCATTCGACCTCTACCGAGCTTTCCTCTTCCTCCAATATGGCTCTCCACACCCGCGACCAACTTCATCACCTGCCAACCGATCAGTCTTTTCGACCTTTGTCTACGTCAACGAAGTTGTACAACCCTTCCTCGCAACATCACAGACCATACACAGTCTCCCGGAAGACCCCTCGTTGCGGCTCCGTGTGTGCAAAAGCCGCCGACTCGAGCTCCGTATCACCAGAAGAACCCCACAACTATGATCCTTGTTCTGCGTCGTACCAAGAAACTCCTAGGCATCGAGTACTGCATGATCAAGATCCTAGCCTAGCCGTGACCGTACGGCCTCTGGTATTTTCGTCGACCTTGCCCATGCGAGGAGCACCGCGCAACTTGGCCGACGCTAGTGTACAGAACCCTCTGTGCCTCCTCCAGTAGTGCCGAGCGACCACCTTTTCCGCGTGAATGTCGCAAAGCCGACCTTCTATGGAGGAAAGAAGCAAGCTTCTTTTCTTTTGCTATGGAAAGGAGCCATCAAGTAGAGAAAGAATTCTGTTGCTTTGGAAGGAGAAGTCAAATTGAGTAACTTCAGTAAAGGTGGGTCCCCATGACATGATGGCTGCTCTCTTCCAAAAGAATAGGTAATATATATTTTAAGCCCTCAACTCTTTCGATATTACAACTAAAACTCATATAATGATAACTTATGTTATAGATGAGATGATAGAGAAGAAGTCAAGCATGCTTTTCTTTAATATGTTAGTAAGTTTTACATTTAAGACCCCTCAACTTCAATAATTACAAATATGGCTATTTAGTATAAGTAAGTTAAGTTATAATATTATGTAAACATGGATTAAGTATATAGTTGAGTACATATATATAATAATTCTAGTAATAAATAAGAGATCTAGAATCATAGTAAATATGAATATATAAAGTATACTATTTAAATAGTAAATAAATATATACTTTACAAATTATAATAAGAAAGAAATTAAACTAAAAAAATATGTAATCAAGTTATTTTATCTTTTTTGGCTATATAGGCTTGGACCATACATGTACCATGTCCTCAGCGGAATTGGACGATCACCACAGGCAAGTATACTTTGCCTCCCTCTACAGTTTATTTACATGCTTATCGTCTTTTGTTTTACATGTCATCATTTAGTTCTCTAGTTGATTTCTGTCTATACGTTTTCTTCATACCATGTTTATCAGCTTATTAGTCTTGCTTGTATAGCACCATCTTTTCGTGACTTGATAGTGTAGTTATACTGGGCATGATTTCATTATAGATCATGCTAGGGTTGCCCTTACCTGTGTTATGACTGAGTAGTACCGTGAAGTCACCTGTATCTTGACTAAGTCGTGTCTACAAGTATGTATAATTGAACAGCTATTCCTGTATCATTTCCTCAACCTACGAGTCCACAATCGGGGCGTGGGTTAATCGTTTGCACCTGCGAGTCCATATTCGGGGCGAGGGTGTTTGTCTTGATCTGTTTGCACATGCGAGTCCACACTCGGGGCGAGGGTGTTGGTCGTGAACAAACCTGCGAGTCCACATTCGGGGCGAGGGTTAGTAATTAGTTCAAACCTGTATGTCCACTCAGGACGAGGGTTTGGTATTCCATTGATCTCTTATTTACTTGTTCTTCCAACAGTTCATTTATGCGTAGTTATTTCCGTATCCGTGTTCATAGTACTTGTCAGTTTCTGTCTCGTTCCTGGTTATTTCTTTATGCTTGATAAACTGTTAGATAGGCATATTTTATGTATCTTGCTAGTCCCTTGAGAACCTGTTGATCTCTTCAGGTAGTTGATTGTGCGGAGTTGGTTAGCTGATCGGGATGCTAGTTATTTACATTGCAGGATCCAGGTATATTGATATTACGCTTATTTTCCATTCTGCTTTCATTCCTTATCATAATATATTCTGTTTGTTGGCTTACTTTATAGACTTATGTTAAATCTTGGAGTCTAATCGGACATGTATGCTATTGGGCTGCAGACCACGACCCATAGTGTTCATTCATGTTTCATATTCTTATTGTTGATTGAGATATAGATTTGCCTTGCCATGATTAGGCACGTGATACCATAGTCCAGACAACGTTTATGTATTCGAGATAGGCTGGAGTCCGCTCGATACCCTCACAGTGGGTGTGGGTCATGACAAGATATGTTTAGGGATTGAGATGACACAGTGCAACTCAACATACACATTCTCCTAGACTCAATAAATTGAAGATTACAGACTTGGAAAAAATAGGAAAACCAACAGCCCTTTGATGACGCCTTTCTTCTGATACCAGGAACTGGCTGTTGAGGATGAGAGGTGGCAGACCCCTCTGCAGCGTCCCCGGTCCTGGGCGATGTGATCTCGTCTCAACCATCCTGGAGACACATATCAAACAAGAAATCAATACTGAGATAGAAGCGATAAATCAAGGGAGGACAGTTAATTTCAAGGAAGGCAAATCAGCAAGAAGTATAGATGGCATTAATTAAAGCAAAATTTTTCCTAACTGTGATTGAGTACCTCTCCGTTAAAGCCTATCCCTCAATCCTATCGCAGGCTCGCAGCAGTACAACTAAGTCACCGTACTACCACGATATCGTACTAATGCGACTCTCGACCTGTATGGGCCACCACTAAAAATGTGTCACGACCCGTACCCACTGTGAGGGTACGAGTTCGTAACAGCGTCCAGCCTAAGTCGTAGTGTCGGCGGTTGAACGTTGTTCTAGGTCACTATCTAACCATCAACTCACGCAATTATATAATTTACCTGTCAAAATCTCAACTCCGAACGAAGGACATGTATAGATATAATATAATGTCAATCACAGTCTAAGCAAGATATGATAACACAGAAGATTATAACTAAGACTGAATACAACAATAAAACCAACTACTAAAATGATATAATCTTCAACAATCTCAAAACAACATATCACAACTTATTTACAATTCAAGTTCTAAGACATGAAAACTAAACCAAGTCAACTAGCTAGTCTTCCGATCACTCCTGAGTGTCGGGGCCAAAGGAAGCTAATCCATCTCCTGGTCCATAGTAAGTAGGGCAAGTGTCCTCGGGGCATGCATCTGTAATATTTTCAATAGGTCCAGTCAGGACATGAACGAGTACAACGCATCAAGAAAACCAAAGTAAATGACAGGGAACTATAAAACAATTATAGACAGTTTTATTGATGAACATGGTGGTTTATATTCAAGTGATGGTATAGAGAAACAGATAAGATACAAGAAAAGTAAAGTAACTAAAACAAGAGTAGAATCATGGCAATGAAGACTGTAAATAGAAACTAGCTGAACTAGAGTAACATGATATAAGTCCAGACAGTAAATATAAACAAGTGTAAATCCTATGTAAATCCAGTACGGGACGAATCTAATACAAGATGAATCCAGTACAAGATGATTCTTGTCAGTGATCAAGAATCCATGTGAGACCATCTATATTCTAACAGTGTGTTTTAAAATACTGAGATCGACATGTAAACGGCTGTAGGTATCAGGCACATCTCTCACTGATCAGACGAGAGATGGTTATGCTTCCAGTAGATTCCAGTAGGGAGATTCCAGATTTGGGGTATGTATACATGTCTTACTCAATATTTCCCCGCCCTGTAATACAAGTGAATCCAGTACAAGACACAAGAATCGAGAAGTGTCCAGCCAAACATGATGATACTAGCAATGATTCTAGAATGATTCCAGTAATAGAGGCTAGACAATATAGTAAGTGTGTCGCATACATGAATCTAGAAATATCCATACGTGTGGTAACAGAGAATCACATAAAACTAACTAGAACTGAATTACAGTATCTGACAAATAAATAAGAGAACTATCAGAGAATGTACAAGCCTAATACTCTGAAAAGAGTAGTGTAATGTCAGATGTCTACACCGGAGTCACAATGTCCTAAATAGAGCAGTACATGTTATAATGTGTTTAAAATAAGGTAAATGAAGTTTATGATACAATCTACATGATTTCTAGGTCAATCTAGGTCAAAGTCAACTATAAGTCAAACCTGGTCAACTATCTAGGTCAAACTCGGTCAAACAAGTCAAACTAAGTCAACTCTGGGTCAGTCCTGGTCAACTCCTAGTCCACTCTAGGTCAACTAGGTTAATGGTTGACTTACAATTAACTTTTGGTCAACTGGTCAACCATGGTCAAGTTTAGTCAATTCTAGGCTAAATATTGACTTTTGGTTGACTTTTAGTCAAAATAGTCAACTACGGTCAAACGGGGTCAACCCTAAGTCAAATACCCTATTCCTAACCATTACCAACCAAGCTATCCTAATTTTAGCTATATCTTATTATGTTATCTACAATATCTTAGTTATAAGGTATTACCTTAAACCTTACTTTAACCCACTTCATGAGACTCTGGTACCTTGCTAGGGTACTCTAACCACTTACCCTCGTATCTCGATACTGTAACTTGGTATCTTGATACCTCTCCTAGGTAATAAGGTAAACTATCTATTTACCTTGAAGGTAAAGGTAAATACACTATTACCTTATCATGATAACTTGGTATCATGAGATACCAAGAATCAAACTTCTAACTAAACCTATCTATACAATATCTAACTAAACATCTCAATACTCTAGCTCTAACTAGTACCTAACACTAACATATTAACATATAACCTCAACATATCCAGATACCTTACTAACATGGATTCAAACATGCACACTAACATGTCACAACATAGACTAACTTGACTCTAATTTATCACTCAACTCTAACTCTAATATGCTAGATACCAAACTCTAACCTAGACTAACATCTAACATATTCATATCCTAATATATACTTATTCCCTCTTTGAACCTCACTTTAAGACACCCCCCACACACACATATAACCATATATACAGGGGTATATATAGGGGCGAATGGGGGTCAAGTGTGGGGCCAACATGGGGCTGCACAACAGCCCCCAAGCTGTTGCTATCAGCAACAGGCTGCTGCTGCCTGCTGTGGTCTCTACTTCTTCTACTCTATTCTATTCATCATCAATTCAATTCATCCACTCATAAATTCATTCATTTACTCATGAATCTATACATTCATTCGTTCATCTATAAACCATTCATTCATTCATTTATGAATACATCTATTCATTCAATTCTTCCATCTTGACTATACACACATCCTTAAATAACTTATCTACAAACCCTATTGAGACCCCTGTCACTGCTGCTACTTCTATTTCCCACACAAACCTCTTCACCCCTGATACAAACCCCCATATCCTACTGCCTAATAAATCAACTGAGGACTGAACCCCACACATATAGAGGGGATAACTCATAATATGTATACCTACATATATGCATACAAGTAACACATACATCCAAGTGTCAATCAAAACTGGCTGAACTGAAATGGAGAAAATCACAGGGTGGGAACAGGACAGGTGTATCAAGTGAGTAGTGAAACATGTGTCACATGGTGTCCAAGTATCCAGAGAGGAGTGTCGAAGTGAGCAGTGAATGCAAGAATGTAGATGTGAGTGTTACAGTGTATAAGTGTTCAGTTAACATATGAAATCGAACACAATTCAAACAGAAAAACCAAATAAACCCAGTAAATGCCAAATGTGAATGTGCCCAAATGAAGTATGTGTCAACGTGTGTCAAGAAAGTCATTCGGGTCCAGAAAACAGGACACGAGCGTGTCCAAAGAAGAAAAATAAAATATCAGAAAAACAGTGCACAACACTCCTCGTACAGAGGTGCAGAGCGTCCCAGGGCACGACACACGACACTAGAGAGCTCGTGCTCGTGTCCTAGGGTTCGCCAAGGGTAGGTCTTCCCGTTCGAGTGTCTGCAACGTGTCTACAACACGCGTACATTCGAAATGGACACCGTATCAGAACCGAAATCCCGCCTGAAGCAGTATAGTACAAGGACAGTGTGAGTCGATTTTCTTCGTGCACACTAAACGAGAACCCATAAAATTTTGTGGGGGTGACGTCAGTGGGTGCCCGCACGTCTCTACAAAATTTTATGGTGTCTCGTACCGTATCGTGTCCGCTAGGACACTCGAACAGCAGGGGACTGCACGAGGTCTGTACGCGGTGTCGTACGTACGGTGCGTGTCCGATTTGGACACAAAAATCGACCCAAATCGTGCTCAGTCTTTATCATATTTAATCTACGCATTAAGAGCTTCAAAAACATGTAATTAGTTTTAGAAAATACAAAAATACATTTCTGTGTGGCATTTCAATAAACACTTGTACATACACATAGACACGTGCCCGATACGGACACCAAACGGACACGGTTTCCTACCAAACTTGAGGGACAGTAAGGGAACACCTAGATCTAGCCTAATATGCAAATAAATCACAATTAAAATGCAATTTGGAGAGTTTTACCTATAGGTGCAAAGATCAAGAACAAGCCCCAAATCTGTTGATTCCCGATGCTAGCCAAATCCTCCAAATTGCTGTTAGACTGACATTACTCCTCAAAATTAGCAAGTAGAGGTGGATTACATTCATATGCAAAATATTTGGGTCAAAAAGGATTAAAAATGGATTTACTATGAATTTTGGAAAGTGGAAATTTATCTTTCCTTCTAAAAACTTGGTTAAGCACAAAAGAGGCAAGAACAAGAAGAGGGGGCTTTAAATAGGGGTAGGAATCTCTATATGGCTAGTTACTTAGGGTTTGGTTAGGGTTAGGGCTTCAAGTTATGGGCCTATGGACTTAATGTTGGCACATTTTATTTTGATATAATTAACAGCATATTCGTAGTCTAGTTTTCTCTGTTTATCAGATTGACATCAATTCAGAAGCTCTACTACATTAACTCTGTCCATTCAAGATTACCAACCTGTGCCTTGAAGACTGAAGCAAAGACTGGCACTCCTTGAAAAGATGGCTCTCTACCTTCAAGATTTTGAGTCTGTACAAGGTCTAGGTCTTTCCGTAAACACTTAAGGTTGGATGACAAAACTAAAAGCTTTCTATTCTTAAGTCAAAAATCAATTCCTTATAGAACGGCATACCGGTGGTATGCTCCGGCATACCGACGGTATACCGTTTTGTTGACCACAAAACTTTCTGTGAGAAAATGTCGGCATACCGGTGGTATGCTCCGGCATACCGGCGGTATACCATTTTATGGTCCACAACGTTCTGTGACACACATCGTTATACTGACGGTATACCGCGGCATATCGACGGTATACCGAATTACGAAATTTGATTTTTGAATGGCAAAGACTAGCATTAATGGCAGCATTAAATGCTCCCAACGGATATTAATATGATCGTTACTGTTCGACCGGTATACCGATGGTATGCCGGTCCATACCGACGGTATGCCGGTCAGGCTGTTTCTAGGAGCATTAAATGCTACCTACTCTTGGTTTCTCTATAAATGAAAGCCCTCTCTCTCTCTTGAAGGCTTTACCAACTCTTGCCATAAATTTTCCAAACAACCAAGAGCTCCACCATTAATACTCTACCAAGCTTTTAATTGTCATCCTCTCCCAAAGTGCTAGAGTATTTAAGAGTTGTAATTTTCGATCTTCAAGTGTTAGAAGATCAACAAGTTCTCTTCTCATTTCTTTGAAGTTGGCGAGCCTTCATAAGAAAACTCGTGTGTTGAAGTTGGCGAGTTCTTCGGATCCAAACTCGTGTTGAAGTTGGCGAGTTCTTCGGATCCAAACTCGTGTGTACTATTTTATTAAATAGTGGATTTAAGCCGGAAAGAGTTCCGAGACTGGATTGCCTCAAGCGAGGATACAAGGATACATCTTGTGTTTGATCTTCTTACTCTCTTTTTTTATTTGACGTATATTGCTTCTTGTGCTCAAGTTATTTTTTATTTTCCTATTCACCCCCCCTAGGGTTCTACAATTGGTATCAGAGCTTTGTTCTCTTGATTTAGATTTACACCCTTTGAGTGATCCATGGCCACTAACCCTAGTATCAACACCTTCCATAATGAGAGACACTCCACAAATAGGCCTCCCCTATTTGATGGAACCAACTATAACTATTGGAAGATTAGGATGAGCATTTATCTGAAGTCCATAGATTTAAATTTATGGGATTGTGTGATAAATGTTCTCCCTACTCCTTCCAGAGTTATTGAGGATGTTGCATCTGACACCCTTAGGGACATACTTACTGAAAACACCAAAAAGCTTGCTAGTCGAGATGTCAAGGCTATGAACGCTCTTTATTGTGCTCTCGATAGTAGTGGATTCAATAGAATCTCTACTTGCAAGACTTCCAATGAGATTTGGAAGTTACTTGAAGTCATACACGAGGGTACATCACAAGTAAAGGAATCCAAGATTAGTAGACTCACGCAAGAATATGAGTCCTTTAAGATGAAACATGATGAGTCTATTACTTGCATGTTTACTCATTTTGGTGATATTATTAATCCTCTTTCTTCTCTTGGTAAGGAATATCCTGCTCATGAAAAGATCAGAAAAATTCTTAGAGGATTGACAAAAGGATGGAGTCCTAAAGCTACCGCAATCATTGAGGGGAACGACCTGACAGTCATGAACCTTGAGACCCTCATGGGGAAGCTTATGACTCATGAACTCGATATAAAAGATCAAGAGGAATCTTCCATACAAGAGAAGGAGAAAGAGAAGGCCAAAGAGAAGGAGAAGTCTCTTGATCTCAAAGTTACAAAGTCCTACTCCAAGGATAGCTCCGACGACAACGAGTCGGACGATGATAAAGAAATAGCTCTCACAGCTAAGCACTTTCGAAAGTTCCTCGAATTCAACAAAACCAACCGTTTCAGACGGGACAATGAGGAAGATCCGGCGTGCTATCAATGCAGAAGAATCGGACACATCAAGAGGGACTGTCCCATGATAAGAAAAGACTCAAGCAAGTACGAGAAGCCTAGCAAAGGAAGTTCGTCCTCCAGGAAATTTGCCAACACAAGCATTTGGTATGAGAGTGACGCAAGCGACTCCGACAACGACAAAGAGTGCAAACACAATACAAACGTTTGTCTCATGGCAACCGATGAGGTACTTGATGATCTCTCCTTAAATACTCTTACTTATGATGACTTGGAGAAAGCTATCTTTGAACTACATGAAGAGCACAAAGGTGTTAGGAATAAATACAAGAAATCTCTAGAAGTGGTTGATGCTCTTCAACTTGAAGTAGAGAGACTCTCAAGCATTATTATCGATGTAAAGGGGAAATCTCCTGCTTCTGAAACGGATGAAATAGAGTCTTTGCGACTCAAGTTTCAAGAATCCCTTGTCACCATCAAGAAAAAGGATGATGAGATTCAATCCATGAGAAGAGCTTATGAATTTGCTATGCATAAAGTTCAAGATGCTAATAGAAGAGAATATGATACTTCTATTAAATATAATGATCTTCTTGTACAGAGTAAGAAACTAGGTAATAAGAACACTACTCACATACATACTCCAAGATACCTCCACACTCATCACAATGCTAGGCATACTTCTTACATGAACACTACACACAAGTCCTATTCTAACACAAGGAAAGGACCATTTGTTAAGAAAAATACTTCGCATCATGCTTTTTATTATCATCATCATAATACTAATGATAGAACTCCACGCACTAGAGATTCACATATGCATGATACTCACACGTCTTCTTCTAAATCCTCTATGATTTGTAACTACTGTGGCTTGCTTGGACATACGACCAATTATTGTCATACAAGGAAACTAGTTGATGAGAAAGTTTATAAGTGGGTTCCTATAACTAACACTCAAGGACCCATACGATCATGGGTACCAAAATATTCATCTTCAACTTATGTTGTAGGTGAAGAGACCTTCTCATGCTAGAAGCAAGTAGATTCTCGATAGCGGTTGTTCACGGCACATGACCGGGGATGTTTCATTATTTACAACGCTATCGATGAAGAAGAAAGGACACGTCTTCTTTTGTAACAATTTTAAAGGTCACATTATAGAAAATGGTAATATCGGTTCCCCTCCTTATCCTTGTATTAAGAATGTGTGTCTTGTTACTAATCTTAAACACAATCTTCTTAGTATTAGTTATCTTACCGATAATGGTTATGATATCAAGTTTGTTAAGCTTAAATGTTTCATTATCGATAGTTCAAGTGGATCTATTGTTTATAAAGGCATTAGAGAAAACAATATCTATGTTTTATATCTTGTCGAAGACACTAACAATGACAGGTGCTTAGCTGCTAAGAACGATGAAAGTTGGCTTTGGCACATGAGGCTTGGACACGCCAACATGGATACCATTTCTCGTCTTACCACCAAGAAGCTCGTAAGAGGACTCCCAAGTATCCCTTTCAAAAAGGATATGGTGTGTGAAGAATGCGAGAAAAGTAAGTTGACCAAGTCATCCTTCAAATCCATCAACTCTGTGAGTACCTCTAGACCTCTTCAACTTATTCATATGGATCTTTTTGGTCCTAGTAGAGTTGCTAGTCTTGGAGGCAAGCTTTATGCTTTTGTTTTGGTTGATGATTTTTCGAGATTTACTTGGGTTATTTTTCTTGCTTGCAAAAATGATACTTTTCGTGAATTTGTTGTTTTTTGTAAACGTGTTCAAAATGAGAAAGGTTTTTCTATTAACAAGATTAGAAGTGATCATAGAGGAGAATTTGACAATGACGATTTCAAAAGATTTTGTCAAAAGAATGGTTTTGGACATAATTTTGCTTGTCCACGAACTCCTCAACAAAATGGTGTTGTGGAAAGAAAGAATAGAACCCTTGGCGATATGGCCCGGATTATGTTAAACCAATATAAGCTCCCCCAATTTTTTTGGGCGGAAGCCGTTAACACGACATGTCATGTTATAAATAGGGTCTTGATTAGACCTATTTCTAAAAGGACTCCTTATGAGCTTTGGTTTGACAAAATTTCCTCTATTGAATATTTTAAAGTTTTTGGATGTAACTGTTTTATTTTGAATACCAAGGATAACCTAGGCAAGTTTGAAGAAAAAGCCTATGAAGGAATATTCCTTGGATACTCTACTCATAGTAAAGGTTTTCGTATTTTTAATAAAAGAAGTCTTATTGTCGAAGAGTCAATCAATGTCTCTTTTAATGAACTTAACTCTTCTACATTCTCCTCTTCCGATGATATTGATGACATCTCGTTTGGGTTGGAGAACTCCTCTATTGGAGATCGTCCTTCTTCATCTAACAATGAAGTTGTGACTCCTCCAACAAAAGAGTCTCCACCACTCGAGCCTCCTCAAAAAGATCTTCCAAAAGAATGGAGATTTGTTACCAATCATCCTAAGGAGCTTATCATTGGGGATCCTTCTTCCAGTGTAAGCACTAGATCCTCCACTCGTGATCTTTGTGCAAACATGGCTTTTATCTCTCAAATAGAGCCTAAGTCTATTAATGATGCTTTTCATGATGAATTTTGGATGATAGCGATACAAGAAGAGCTAAATCAATTTGAGCGAAACAAGGTTTGGGAACTTGTCCCAAAACCTAGCAATCACCCCATTATTAGAACTAAATGGGTGTTTCGAAATAAACTTAATGAAGATGGGTTAGTGACTCGTGACAAAGCCCGATTGGTTGCTCAAGGCTATAACCAAGAGGAAGGCATTGACTACGACGAAACCTATGCTCCGGTTGCTCGTCTTGAATCCATTCGTATGCTATGTGCTTTTGCTTGCTTTAATAATTTTAAACTCATTCAAATGGATGTTAAGAGTGCTTTTCTAAATGGTATCATTAAAGAGGAAGTTTATGTAAAACAACCTCCCGGCTTTGAAGATTTTTAATTTCCTAATCACGTGTTCAAACTCCACAAAGCCCTTTATGGCCTCAAACAAGCTCTTCGTGCTTGGTATGAGCGCCTTAGCTCCTTTCTTGTTTCACACAATTTTTCTAAGGGCAAAGTCGACACGACACTTTTTATCAAATCCCATAATGGCACTCTTTTATTGGTTCAAATTTATGTCGATGACATTATTTTTGGTTATACTAACAATACACTTTGTGTAGAACTTGCTAAAGTTATGCAGGAAGAATTTGAAGTGAGCATGATGGGTGAACTATCATTCTTTTTGGGCTTACAAATCAAACAAGGACCCAAAGGGACCTTCATCAATTAAGCAAAATATACAAAGGATCTCCTCAAGCATTTCAAACTCGACTCATCCAAATCAATGAGGACTCCTATGGCAACAACGACAAAGCTTGACAATGATGAAGATGGCACATCGGTCGACATTCGTAAGTATTGAGGTATGATCGGTAGCTTACTTTATCTAACTGCTAGTCGTCCTGATATCATGTTTAGTGTATGTCTTTGTGCAAGATATCAAGCAAATCCAAAAGAATTGCACTTATGTGCCTTCAAGCATATTTTTCGATATCTCAAGGGCACCGTTAACATGGGCCTTTGGTATTCGAAATCTTCATCCTTTGAGCTTCACGGCTTCTCGGATACAGATTTTGCCGGATGCAAGATTGACCGAAAAAGCACTAGCGGCACATATCAATTCCTTGGGAAATCCTTAGTATCGTGGTTTAGTAAGAAACAAAATTCTGTTGCTCTTTCAACCACTGAGGCGTATATTGCGGCCGGTTGCTGTTGTGCACAAATTCTTTAGATGTCATAAACACTTATTGATTATGGTATTTCTCATACTTGCACCCCCATTAAATGTGATAACACTAGTTCGATCAATCTCACGAAAATCTGATTTGTCACTCAGGCACGAAGCACATTGAGATTAGACACCATTTTCTTCATGACCATCAACAAAAGGGGGATATTCGCCTTGAATTTATTGACACTACTTATCAGTTAGCCGATATTTTCACCAAACCTCTCCCGGAGGATCGCTTCGTTTTTCTTTGCGAAGAATTGGGCATCTTAAACTTCGACTCGTAAGTTCCTCTCAACCGGCACACCGGCGGTATACAATGGTATACCGACGGCATGTCGATTTTAGTTCAGAATTCTGTTCTGTACCAAAAATCGGTATACCGTCGGCATACGTCGGTATACCGACGGTATACCGGTTCGCGGCGGATTGCTTAGTCACATCACCTCGGGCCTACCACTCTTTCATTATCCCTTTATTCCTTCCCCCTCATTAACTACCCATCACATCCACCATCTCCCCATTTAATACCCAACTCCTCTTTTTCTCTTCTCCATTCCCTAAACTTCCCATCCACATTAATTCCCACCCCTTCCTCTCCCCCATTAACTACTCCATTACTTCCATTTCAAAAACCACATTTTTTCCCCCTCATCCTCTACAACCGTTCCTACCCTTCCCCTTCCCAGCATCTCCTTTAAAAACCCTATTCTCTTCTTCATCCTCCTTCACTCTTTCATATCTTCTCAAAACCTTACTTCCACTTTCAACTATCTTCATCTCTTCCATGGCCAATCCCAAGCGTTTCTGTTCCTCCTCCACCGTTTCAAATCCCTTTACCCCGTTGGCTCTCCCCCATGGATATGACCAGCGGGTCTTCACCTCCTCCTTGGCTGCCGAATCTTGGTTCCAACACTTCGTGCACCATAACGTCTACAAAGGTCGTGCCATTAACTGGAACCTCTTTTCCGGCCATGTTTTTTTCTTCGAGGAGGCCGGTCTCTCTTTCCTCCTTCGGCATCAGGTGCCTGTCTACCCCGCCATCGTGCGTCTATTCTACTGCAACTTGATTCCTGACGTCGAGCATGGCGCCATTGAGACGATGGTCAACGACCGCCATTTTTGTCTGACGGCTCGTGACATCGGTAACATTTTCGGTATCCCGGACAGAGGAGAGGCTCTGCTGGGCTTGGCCGCTCTTCATCCTTCGGCGGCGTGCTCCTTTGACGAATTTTGTGCTATCATTTACAATGGTCCAAACCCTCCTAATATCCCGGCCCTTTCTGCCCAGCTGGAGCCGTTCTACTACAAGCTCTATAGGATCGTGTGCCACACCATCTATCCCAAGGGCGGCAACTATGATGCCATCACCGGTGACGCCCTGGTGTGCATGTACTACCTCTATTCGAAGAAGCCTTAGTGCTTCCCAAAGACTCTTCTCCATGCCTTCTTCGGCGTCCTGTCTGCGGAGAAGAAGAATCTGTACTATGGATCCTTCATCACTCTTATCTTAGAAGCCAAGCAAGTCGACCTCTCCCCTTGCTACTCGGATGGCGTCCCATCCTTTCTCGTTGTTTCTCGTTCTGTTAGTGCTGCCTCCACATCTCGTGCCTCCTCCTCCCAAGAGCCGCCAGCCTTTGCTCCTGCTGCACCCATCTCTACTCCTCCTGTCTCCGGCCGCTACATGCTGCTGACACAGCAGTATTTCGACATGTGTATGGCTCAGGCAGAGGAGCAGATACGGGCCCACACTCGTGGCCTTGGTACCCTCATCCAGTCCCGCTTCCATGACCAGGCGTATTTCATTCAGCGCACCCTTCAGGACCGAGATGCATTTCTGGATCTGAATCTCCAGGATCCAATGTACCAGGCCTCCCGCTTTTCCGATCCCAATGCCTACGATTTTATTTACACAGATGGCATTGATCCTTTTGGCTCTTTCCACCAGGCTCAGGATGGTGGGGATGATCCGGCTGATGAGTAGGGGTTGCTTCCTAGTGTTGGTGATGTCGAATAAGTGGTTGTTTTCTTTTCTTTTGTGTGTCTTTCTGTCTTTTGCGGTCCTTCGGGGACCAGTGGTTGGTTGTTTTTAGTTGTGTGCAGTCCTGCGAGGACTTGATTACAATCTTTTTATTGTCTTGCTAGCTCTCGTAGAGGAGAGCTTTTATATCTATCTTTATGTAGTGTTATATGGTGTCACGCATGTACCCATTTCAACCTTTTAATCTATCAATGCATGCTTTTATCTATGATACTGTGTTCCATATTCATGCTAAATTCTTTTATATATTCCTATCTTTGACTAAGTGACAAAGGGGGAGAAAACGTATTGAGGGGGAGTTGTCTACCTACGGGGGAGTAACTCCCTGAAGATGCTATCTCTCTGTTTTATCAATTATCAAAATGGGGGAGATTGTTGGCACATTTTATTTTGATATAATTAACAGCATCTTCGTAGTCTAGTTTTTTCTGTTTATCAGATTGACATCAATTCAGAAGCTCTACTACATTAAGTCTGTCCATTCAAGATTACTAACCGGTGCCTTGAAGACTGAAGCAAAGACCGGCGCTCCTTGAAAAGACGGCTCTCTACCTTCAAGATTTTGAGTCTGTACAAGGTCTAGGTCTTTCTGTAAACACTTAAGGTTGGATGACAAAACTAAAAGCTTTCTATTCTTAAGTCAAAAATCAATTCCTTAAAGAACGGCATACCGGCGGTATGCTCCGGCATACCGGCGGTATACCGTTTTGTTGGCCACAAAACTTTCTGTGAGAAATATCGGCATACTGGCGGTATGCTCCGGCATACCGGCGGTATACCGTTTTGTGGTCCACAAAATATTCTGTGACACATCGGTATACCGCGGCATACCGACAGTATACCGCGGCATACCGACGGTATACCGGGTTACAAAATTTGATTTTTGAATGACAAAGACTAGCATTAATGGCAGCATTAAATGCTCCCAACGGATATTAATATGACCGTTACTGTTCGACCGGTATACCAATGGTATGTCGGTCCATACCGACGGTATGTCGGTCAGGCTGTATCCAGGAGCATTAAATGCTACCTACTCTTGGTTTCTCTATAAATGAAAGCTCTCTCTTAAAGGCTTTACCAACTCTTGCCATAAATTTTCCAAACAACCAAGAGCTCCACCATTAATACTCTACCAAGCTTTTAATTGTCATCCTCTCCCAAAGTGCTAGAGTATTTAAGAGTTGTAATTTTTGATCTTCAAGTGTTAGAAGATCAACAAGTTCTCTTCTCATTTCTTTGAAGTTGGCGAGCCTTCATAAGAAAACTCGTGTGTTGAAGTTGGCGAGTTCTTCGGATCCAAACTCGTGTGTACTATTTTATTAAATAGTGGATTTAAGCCGGAGAGAGTTCCGGGACTGGATTGCCTCACTCGAGGATACCAGGATACATCTTGTGTTTGATATTCTTACTCTCTATTTTTATTTGACGTATATTGTTTTTTGTGCTTAAGTTATTTTTTATTTCCCTATTCACCCCCCCTCTAGGGTTCTACACTTAAGTCATAAGTCATGAAACCAAATCACAAGTTATTTCACTTATTCATAATTCTTCCTATTGAAACTAGATTCTAGTGACTAAAAATAGGTTTGACTTAAGCTAGACTAGGGCCACAACATTGTCTACCAAGTCACCATATCTAGGGTTAGCTTCTAGGTTAGTCCCTTAAGTCACAACTAGTCAAAGTCAAAATAACAATCACCAATCCAATATTTAATCAAATAATTCTAACAAGTCAAAATGACCAAATTACCCCTAGGCTAAAAATGATAAATAAATATCTCCAATCACATGGTTAGGCTCTAGGTCAGACAGTCCCTCGGGTTTCACTACCAGCACATCAAAATCACAAGTCATGACTTAAAACAAATTTAAATTGATTAAAAATCATCAAAAATCATAATGTGATATAAATATCAATAAATAATAATATAATTTCAAAAGTTCAAAATTACCCTTATTTGGAAAACTATGTGTTACAATCCTACCCCCAGAAAAATTTTGTCCTCAAAATTAAGATGATCGTACCCCTACTTGGTCAACCCCCAATCAATCAAAGTCGATAGATAACATGCAACAAAATCCTACTGGTCGTGATTCCACAGTCTCGAACAGGGTAGCTATACTATCTAACAAATCACAAGCAATATCCTGACAGTACTAATGGAAATCACACATGATGGTGGAAAGGAAGAATGAGAAGGACAAACCTGCTAACCCATCACCTGCAGCGTCGGTCTCCTCGACCGCCATCGCAAAAGCTCTACCCCTCTGGTGCTGAGCTACAGATGGCCTAGCTCCCTCAAAAGGAGGTGCAAAGGGACAGTCTATCTTCTGGTGGGCTTCAGATCCACAGGAATAACAAACCTTCAGCCTCTTCCTACACTGCTCCCTGGTGTGTCCCAACTTCCTGCAGTAGGAACAACTGATCGTCTTCGGGTCCTGACCCTGATACTGATGCTGCACCTGCTGAACCATCACTGGTGCCTGTGTCTGCTGAATCTGTACGTGAGGCCTCTTGGCCTGGCCTCCGCTGCTACTGACTCCCTGAAAGTCCTGACCCCTCTTCAGCTTCAACCCTAGGTCCTCTTCTGCTATAGCTCCAGAAAAGATCTCTGTGAAGGTAGCGTTCCGGTCACTCTTAGTCAGTGACCGAACCTTCCTGATCAAACCTCGACGGAACATCCTCGCCTTCGTTTTCTCAGTCAGATCATCAATAAACCGGGCCAAACGGCAAAACTCTCTGGCGTACTCAGTAACTGTCTGGTTCCCCTGAACTAGGCTTTCAAACTGCGCCTCAATGCCTCCTAGTGCCACATCTGGGAAGAACTGTTCCTTGAACAGCTCCTTGAACTGATCCTAAGTCTGACCCTCTACTCCCACTCTGGGATCTGTCTGGTACCAGGTACGGGCTAGGTCCGGCATCTGACTGCCCGCCGTCTCAATATGAAGTCTGGCTGGTATCTCTACCAGCCGAAAAATCTCTTCGATATGCTCAATCCAATCATCCGCATAGTGAATGCCCTCGGTGCCCAGGAAATCTCTACGATACATCTTCTGGAAGTCCTAGATATCCTTCTCCCTCCGACGAGGCTGCTGCTGCTCCCCCTGAGCAGTCACCATCTCTATAGTAGTACGGACTAGCTGATGTGCCTCGTCAATCCCCTAACGAAAGTCGACAGTCTGGCGCAGTTGCTGCTGCAGCTGAGACTCCAGAATTCTCTCCACGAAAGAGAATTGATGAGCAGCATCTACCATCCCCGCAGGTGGAGGCTGCTGCGGAGGAAGGATCTCAGGAAGCACTGGGCTCTGCCTCCTTACTGGTGGAGGTGCTCCTCCGAAAGCTGCTAAAATACCCACCCCAGCTGGCATGACTGGGGCTGCGGTGTCGGGAACTGGCTGTTGAGGACGAGAGGTTGTAGACCCCTCTGTAGCGTCCCTGGTCCTGGGTGATGTGATCTCGTCTCAACCATCCTGGAGACACATATCAAACAAGAAATCAATACTGAGATAGAAGCGATAAATCAAGGGAGGACAGTTAATTTCAAGGGAGACAAATCAGCAAGATGTATAGATGGCATGAATTGAAGCAGAATTTTTCCTAACTGTGATTGAGTACCTCTCCGTTAAAGCCTATCTCTCAATCCTATCGCAGGCTCGCAGCAGTACAACTAAGTCACCGTAGTACCACGATATCGTACTAATGCGACTCTCGACCTGCATGGGCCACCACTAAAAATGTTTCACGACCCGTACCCACTGTGAGGGTACGAGTTCGTAACAGCGCCCAGCCAACGCCGCAGTGTCGGCAGTAGAACGCTGTTCTAGGTCACTATCTAACCATCAACTCACGCAATTATATAATGTACTTGTCAATATCTCAACTCCGAACAGAGGACAAGTATAGATATAATATAATCTCAATCACAGTCTAAGCACGATATGATAACAAAGAAGATTATAACTAAGACTGAATACAACAATAAAACCAACTACTAAAATGATATAATCTTCAACAATCTCAAAACAACATATCACAACCTATTTATAATTCAAGTTCTAAGACATAAAAACTAAACCAAGTCAACTAGCTAGTCTCCCGATCACTCCTGAGTGTCGGGGCCAAAGGAAGCTAAGCCATCTCCTGGTCCATAGTAAGTAGGGCAAGTGTCCTCGGGGCATGCATCTGTAATATTTTCAACAGGTCCAGTCAGGACAGGAACGAGTACAACTCATCAAGAAAACCCAAGTAAAAGACAGGAAACTATAAAACAGTTATAGACAGTTTTATTGATGAACATGGTGGTTTATATTCAGGTGATGGTATAGAGAAACAGATAAGATACAAGAAAAGTAAAGTAACTAAAACAAGAGTAGAATCATGGCAATAAAGACTGTAAATAGAAACTAGCTGAACTAGAGTAACATGATATAAGCCCAGACAGTAAATGTAAACAAGTATAAATCCTATGTAAATCCAGTACGGGACGAATCTAATACAAGATGAATCCAGTCCAAGATGATTCTAGTCAGTGATCAAGAATCCAGGTGAGACCAGCTATATTCTAACAGTGTGTTTTAAAATACTGAGATCGACATGTAAACGGCTGTAGGTATCAGGCACATCTCTCACTAATCAGGCGAGAGATGGCTATGTTTCCAGTAGATTCCAGTTGGAAGATTCCATATTTGGGGTATGTCTACATGTCTTACTCAATATTTTCCTGCTCCGCAATAAAAGTGAATCCAGTACAAGATACGAGAATCGAGAAGAGTCCAGCCAAACACGATGATACTAGCAATGATTCCAGAATGATTCCAGTAATAGAGGCCAGACAATATGGTAAGTGTGTCGCATACATGAATTCAGAAATATCCATACGTGTGGTAACAGAGAATCACATAAAACTAACTAGAACTGAAGTACAGTAATTGACAAATAAATGAGAGAACTATCAGAGAATGTATTCGTTTGATACTCTGAAAAGAGTAGTGTAATGTCAGATGTCTGCACCGGAGTCACAATGTCCTAAATAGAGCAGTACAGGTTATAATATATTTAAAATTAGGTAAATGACATTTATAATACAATCTACATGATTTCTAGGTCAATCTAGGTCAAAGTCAACTCTAAGTCAAACCTGGTCAACTGTCTAAGTCAAACTAGGTCAAACAAGTCAAACAAAGTCAACTCTGGGTCAGTCCTAGTCAAATCCTAGTCTACTCTAGGTCAACTGGGTCAATAGTTGACTTACAGTTAACTTTTGGTCAGCTGGTCAACTCTGGTCCAGTTTAGTCAATTCTAGGCTAAATATTGACTTTTGGTTGACTATTAGTTAAAACAGTCAACCACAGTCAAACTGGGTCAACCCTAAGTCAAATACCCTATTCCTAACCATTACCAACCAAGCTATCCTAATTTTAGCTATATCTTATTATGTTATCTACAATATCTTAGTTATAAGGTATTACCTCAACCCTTACCTTAACCCACTTCATGAGACTCTAGTACCTTGCTAGGGTACTCTAACCACTTACCCTCGTATCTCGATACTGTAACTTGGTATCTTGATACCTCTCCTAGGTAATAAGGTAAACTATCTATTTACCTTGAAGGTAAAGGTAAATACACTATTACCTTATCATGATAACTTGGTATCATGAGATACCAAGAATCAAACTTCTAACTAAACCTATCTGTACAATATCTAACTAAACATCTCAATACTCTAGCTCTAACTAGTACCTAACACTAGCATATTAACATATAACCTCAACATATCCAGATACCTTACTAACATGGACTCAAACATGCACACTAACATGTCACTACATAGACTAACATGACTCTAATTTATCACTCAACTCTAACTCTAATAAGCTAGATACCAAACTCTAACCTAGACTAACATCTAACATATTCATATCCTAACATATACTTATTCCCTCTTTGAACCTCACTTTAAGACACCCACACACACATATAACCATATATACAGGGGTATATATAGGGCTAATGGGGGTCAAGTGTGGGGCCAACATGGGGCTGCACAGCAGCCCCCAAGCTGCTGCTACCAGCAACAGGCTGCTGCTGCCTGCCGTGGTCTCTACTTCTTCTACTCTATTCTATTCATCATCCATTCAATTCATCCACTCATAAATTCATTCATTTACTCATGAATCTATACGTTCATTCGTTCATCTATAAACCATTCATTCATTCATTCATTTATGAATACATCTATTCATTCAATTCTTCCATCTTGACTATACACACATCCCTAAATAACTTATCTACAAACCCTATTGAGACCCCTGTCACTGTTGCTACTTCTATTTTCCACACAAACCTCTTCACTCCTGATACAAACCCCCATATCCTACTGCTTAATAAATCAACTAAGGACTAAACCCCACACATATAGAGGGGATAATTCATAATATGTATACTTACATATATGTATACAAGTAACACATACATCCAAGTGTCAATCAAAACTGGCTGAACTGAAATAGGGAAAATCACAGGGTAGAAACAAGACAAGTGTGTCAAGTGAGTAGTGAAACATATGTCACATGGTGTCCAAGTGTCCAGAGAGGAGTGTCAAAGTGAGCGGTGAATGCAAGAATATAGATATGAGTGTCATAATGTATAAGTGTTCAGTTAACCTATGAAATCGAACACAATTCAAACATGAAAACCCAATTAAACCAAGTAAATACCAAATATGAATGTGCCCAAATGAAGTATGTGTCAACGTGTGTAAGGAAGTCATTCGTATCCAGAAAATCGGACACGAGCATGTCCAAAGGAGAAAAATCAAATATCAGAAAAATAGTGCACAACACTCCTCGTACAGAGGTGCAGAGCGTCCCAGGGCACGACACACGACACTAGAGAGCTCATGCTCGTGTCCTAGGGTTCGCCAAGGGTCGGTCTTCCCGTTCGAGTGTCTACAACGTGTCCACGACACGCGTACACTCGATACGGACACCGTATCATAGCCGAAATCCTGCCTGAAGCAGTACAGTGCAAGGACAGTGCAAGTCAATTTTCTTCATGCACACTAAACGAGAACCCGTAAAATTTTGTGGCGGTGACGTCAGTGGGTGCCCGCACGTCTCCACAAAATTTTGTGGTGTCTCGTGCCGTGTCGTGTCCGCTAGGACACTCGAACAGCAGGGGACTGCACAAGGTCTGTGCACGGTGTCGTGTGTGCGATACGTGTCCGATTTGGACACAAAAATCCACCCAAATTATGCTCAGTTTTCAACATATTTAATCTACACATTAAGAGCTTCAAAAACATGTAATTATTTTTAGAAAATACGAAAATCCATTTCTATGTGGCATTTCAACAAACACTTGTACATACACATAGACACGTGTCCGATACAGACAACAAACGGACATGGTTTCCTACCAAACTTGATGGACAGCTAGAGGACACCTAGATCTAGCCTAATATGCAAAGAAATCAAAATTAAAATGCAATTTGGGGAGTTTTACCTATAGGTGCAAAGATCAAGAAAAAGCCCAAATCGGTTGATTCCCGATGCTAGCCAAATCCTCTAAATTGCTCTTAGACTGAAATTACTCCTCAAAATCAGCAAGTAAAGGTGTATTAGAATCATATGCAAAAGATTTGGGTCAAAAAGGATTAAAAATGGATTAACTATGAATTTTGGAAAGTAGGAATTTACCTTTCCTTCTAAAAACTTGGTTGAGCACAAAAGAGGCAAGAACAAGGAGAGAGGGATTTAAATAGGGGTAGGAATCTCTATATGGCTTGTCACTTAGGGTTTGGTTAGGGTTAGGGCTTCAAGTTATGGGCCTATGGGCTTAAGTCATAAGTCATAAAACCAAATCACAAGTCATTTCACTTATTCATAATTCTTCCTATTGAAACTAGATTCTAGTGACTAAAAATAGGTTTGACATAAGCTAAACTAGGGTCACACCATTGTCTACCAAGTCACCATATCTAGGGTTAGCTTCTAGGTTAGTCCCTTAAGTCACAACTAGTCAAAGTCAAAATAACAATCACCAATCCAATATTTAATCAAATAATTCTAACAAGTCAAAATAACCAAATTACCCCTAGGCTAAAAATGATAAATAAATATCCCCAATCACATGGTTAGGCTCTAGGTCAGACAGTCTCTCGGGTTTCACTAGCAGCACATCAAAATCACAAGTCATGACTTAAAACAAATTTAAATTGATTAAAAATCACCCAAAATCATAATGTGATATAAATATATATAAATAATAATATAATTTCAGAAGTTAAAAATTACCCTCATTTTGAAAACTGGGTGTCACATATCTCTCCAAGCTCTACCATACAAACAGACAATTCCTGAACCAAGCCCAAGCTCCACCAAGCCAAATAAAATCCAAAGGCTGAAAGGCCATTATGGCACCTAGGAGGCAGAGTTCGGGCCGAACTCTGTCTCCTGATTTTCAGCACCCTAATTTTTAGGGCCTGCTTGGTACACGCTGTCCAATGTTCAAAAATTTGAATTCTTGGAGGAGAATTCAGGCCGAACTCTGCCTCCCCAGGGTATTATAAATAAGGATTGATTTCTCTCATTTTATATCATCTTTCTATCTCTCACCTTCAAATATTCAAGCCTTCTAAGCTCTACTACTCTAAGCCTTATTCTTCCATATCTCCTAAGCCACAACTCTCATTAGTCCAAGGTGCTCAGTGTGATATCAGCTAGAAGTTGTGTGCAAGAGAGAAAGAAAAGTCACTTGGACAATTCCAAGTTTCGCCACCTGCGAATCTGTAAGAAGTTGGCGTGCTCTTCTGAGTAAAGGCACGTAGTTGTAAACTATTTTACAAATAGTAGATTTCAATCCTGAGCTAGAGTTCTCAGGCCTGAACTAGTCCTCCATGAGGGAAACCAGGTTAAAACTGCTGTGTCTGCGAATGCTCTTCTGATCTTTATTTACTTCCGCATTTCTTTCTGCTTTATTTACTATCTTGATAGTTATTTTATGCAGGTGATATAGAGTTAAATTTTACTTTGTGATTATCGACACAAACTCTATTTACCCTCCTCTAGAGTTGCCTACACGTTATTTCAGAGCTCGCGTTCAAAAAGTGGGTGCTGGTCGTGATAAGTTTTTTTGGTGGCCCATGCAGGTCAGAGCATATCGTCTCGGTTACGTAACTGTACCGATACGAGCCTGCGATAAGATTACATAGGATCTCAATCCACAACTGCTTGACAATTCCTTTGAACTCTATTATCGTTATTGGACTCCGTATATGTAGTCAGACTCTTCCTTTCATTGAAATCTCATATCATTGTTTCTCGTTTCTCCCTATTTCTGAGAGACGAATGCTCGTGCTTGATGTAAGATATAAAATAGCAACTATATGGTATGTACTATATGGGTCAATTACATTGTTAGGATGATTGCTTTGTAATTAAGGTTGTATTAGACGGGATATAGCTTCAGTTATGAAACAGTAAAACTTTCAAGGATTGATGAACAATATTGAATGATTTGAGAAAATTCTCCCTTGAGGGTATAATCTTGCTCCTATAAAAGCTTGGTGCATTCTAAGGTGGGTAGTTATAAAGATTGAGAGATTTAAGAGCTTCTAAATTTTAATAATTTTTCAGATAAAAAATGATTTACTTGGGTTAATGTGAAAAAAGGGAACTTTAGGACATGGAGTTGACTTGAGGATGAAGGTGTCTTGAAATTTTAAATTTTGAATTTTGATATATTGGATTAAAAATTCTAGTTTGACCATTTGGTTTAAATTTTGCGGGTTAAATCATCAATTTAGAATTTGATGACGGGGATTGAAATTAAAATTGGAAGACTATGAAATTCTAGAACAAGAATTTTGGTTTCTTCGGCTAAAGAATCGAAAAGGGACTGATTTTCGAGGATTAAGAGACTTTAGTAAGTCAATACTTACAATTTAGTTTTTATTTTTTAAAATTTTGAGGATTTGGTAACCATGATGATAATAGTGTGACCAAGGTGATGAGAAAGATTTGGATGGTCTTAAATCTAAGAATATGTTATTGTGTTTAAATTCTACGATCAAGCATATAAAGTTATAAATTTTATCTTCAAGGTTATAATTAAGAAGGATATATATATATTTTTTTTTTATGGACAACATAGTTGTGTCAAGATGATGATGATAAGGTTTGAAGACTAGTGGTCTTAGGTAACAAACCGTACTACGTGGAGGGTTTCAAATTAGATTTTTAAAACAATTGGTTGCGGTGCTACCTTTATGGCACAATGAGACAACATTGTTGGTAAAATGCAATAATAATAACAAACAATTAGGTTACGAGATAAGAAAGTCTGAAGCATATCCAATTTAAGGAATATTGTGAGGAGTAGTCAAAAATATTGCAAGTTGTAATAAGTTGGTTCCTTTTTAAATTTCGAGGACGAAATTCTTTTAAGGTGGGTAGATTTGTAACCCCTCTTCCTGAAATTTTGAAAATATTTTTTTATTTATTATTATTTATTCAAATTAAATGTCATTATTTTGGAATTTTATTAATATTTAATTTATATTTTGGTGTATAATTGTTTGAGGATCAGTCTAATGAATTTATATAGTAATTGTTCGTATGAACGTTAAGCCACATATATTGGTAAATTTTTTATTAGGCTTTTAGTTCTATATGCATGTAGTGGCATGTTGTTTGGACCCTAGGGCCTACCAAGACCAAACACCCAAACACATATTGGTCAAGTAAAAATTCATAATTCTCTAGTCTAAATTATGATCCTTCTAAACTAGCTAATAATAAGCATGGGCATGTACATATTAAAATAAATATATGGCTTATCTGGATGTAGCCTCTTCTCGGCCTATAACCCATATAACATGCAAATTCTTGACTATGGGCTGACCCAACTCATTCACCTTATTGTTTTTTAAATATATATATAGTTATTATTCTCTCTCAACATGAGCATGCTAACCCTAGCCGCACATAACTTCCCCCTCCTCCCTTTCTTCTTTTGTTTCATACTCTCCTTCTCCATGGCACTTTTCTCTTCCAACTCAACCTCTTCTTTCAAACAACCACAACTACATGCAAAATTATGACTAGTCTGCTTCAACCTTCTCTTCTCATACACAGGCAAGCCCTCATCACGACCACGCTGCAACTGAGACAACTCCATCACAACCTCCCTGTGATGGTCGCAGTCGAACCCTAGCATATCATCGAGCCATTCGACCTCTACCGAGCTTTCCCCTTCCTCCAATATGGCTCTCCACACCTGCGACCAACTTCATCACCTGCCAACTGATCAGTCTTTTTGACCTTTGTCCATGTCAACGAAGTTGTACAACCCTTCCTCGTAACATCGTAGACCATATACAGTCTCCCGGAAGACCCCTCGTTGCGGCTCCGTGTGTGTAAAAGCCGCCGACTCGAGTTCGGTATCACTAGAAGAACCCCATAACTATGATCCTTGTTTTATGCTGTACCAACAAACTCCTAGGCGTCGAATACTGCATGATCAAGATCCTAGCCTAGCCGTGACCGTACGACCTCTGGTAGTTTCGTCGACCTTGCCCATGCGAGGAGCACCCTGCAACTTGGCCGATGCTAGTATGCAGAACCCTCTGTGCCTCCTCCAGTGGTGCCGAGCGACCACCTTTTCCGTGTAAATGTCGCAAAGCCGACCTTCTATGGAGGAAAGAAGCAAGCTTCTTTTCTTTTGCTATGGAAAAGAAGCCATCAAGTAGAGAAAGAATTTGTTGCTTTGGAAGGAGAAGTCAAATTGAGTAACTTCAGGAATGGTGGGTCCCTACGACATGATGGCTGCTCTCTTCCAAAAGAATAGGTAATATATCTTTTAAGCCCTCAACTCTTTTGATATTACAACTAAAAAAATATCTAATCAAGTTATTTTATCTCTTTTGGCTATATAGGCTTGGACCATACATATACCCTGTCCTCAGCGGAATTGGACGATCACCACAGGAAAATATACCTTGTCTTCCTCTACAGTTTATTTACATGCTTATAGTCTTTTGTTTTACATGTCATCATTTAGTTCTCTAGTTGATTTCTCTATACGTTTTCTTCATACCATGTTTATCAGCTTATTAGTCTTGCTTGTATAGTACCATCTTTTTGTGACTTGATAGTATAGTTATACTGGGCTTGATTTCATTATAGATCATGCTAGGGTTGTCCTTACCTGTGTCATGACTGAGTTGTACCGTATCGTCACATGTATGTTGACTTAGTCGTGTCTACAAGTATGCGTAATTGAACTGCTATCCTGTATCGTTTCCTCAAGCTGCGAGTTCATAATCGGGGCGAGGGTTGACTGTTTGTACCTGCGAGTCTATATTCGGGGCGAGGGTGTTTGTCTTGATCTGTTTGCACCTGCGAGTCCACACTCGGGGCGAGGGTGTTTATCGTGAACTAACCTGCGAGTCCACATTCGAGGCGAGGGTTAGTGATTAGTTCAAACCTGCGAGTACACTCGGGCGAGGGTTTGGTATTCTATTGATCTCTTATTTACTTATTCTTCTAGCAGTTCATTTATGCATAGTTGTTTCCATATCCGTGTTCATAGTACTTGTCAGTTTCTGTCTCGTTTCTGGTTATTTCTTTATGCATGATAAACTGTTAGATAGACATGTTTTATGTATCTTGCTAGTCCCATGAGGACCTGATGATCTCTTAAGGTAGTTGATTGCGCGGAGTTAGTTAGCTGATCGGGATGCTAGTTATTTACATTGCAGGATCCAGGTATATTGATATTACGCTTATTTTTCATTTGTGCTTTCATTCCTTATCATAATATATTCTGTTTGTTGGCTTACTTTATAGACTCATGTTAATTCTTGGATTCTAATCATACATGTATGCTAGTAAGATGCAGACTACGATCGTTAGTGTTCATTCATGTTTCATTTTCTTATTGTGGATTGAGATATATATTTGTCTTGCCATGATTAGGCATGTGATACCATAGTCCAGACAACGTTTACGTATTAGAGATGGGCTGGAGTCCACTGGATACATAGCTGGCTTGCTCACAAGCTTACATCCGAAAAGCGGGTGCGGGTCGTGACATTGAGACTTGGCCAACTTGCCATGTGTCCTCCCATAGAGTAGAGCCTGAATCGTTTTGGCCGCATAGTGGCCTTATGAGCCTTTCTTCTGCGGCTCGGCTCCACTTGGCCGCAAGGGATCTTCGGGAGCATTCATTTTGCAGCTTGGTTTCACTTGGCCGTATGGGATCTTCGAGAGCCTTGCTTCTGCGGCTCGAGTCCACTTAGCCGCATGAGGTCTCCAGGAGCCTTGTTTCTGCGGCTCGACTCTACTTGGCCGTATGGGATCTTCGGGAGCATTCCTTCTGCGGCTCGAGTACACTTAGCCGCATGAGGTCTCCAGGAGCCTTGCTTCTGCGGCTCGAGTCCACTTGGCCGTATAGGGTCTCCAAGAGCCTTGTTTCTGCGGCTCGAGGCCACTTGGTGGCATGGGGTCTTCGAGAGCCTCGCTTCTACGGCTTGAGTCCACTTAGCCGCATGGGGTCTCCAGGATCCTTGCTTCTGCGGCTCGAGTCCACTTGGCCACATAGGGTCTCTAGGAGCCTTGCTTCTACGGCCTAGATCAACTTAGCCGCATAAGGCTCATACGGCTCTTCCTTCTGCGGCCTAGATCAACTTGGCCACATAACGCCTATACGGTCAGCAATAATTTTGAGAGAATTTTATTTCTCTCTCTTTTGACTTCTTAATGAAGATGAATTTGACCGATCATCCTCCTTAGACAGTGCTGGTACTACGGATTATGGTTCTCCTTGTTCGAAGAAGATTTGACGATGAACTCCCTCAAAAGATTGTGATGCGCCGGGCTGAGACAATACGCCTAACTGAGACATCTGAGTAATACGTCTAGTTGAATGTAGGCCATTACGAAGTCTTCAATTGGTGTCATGCTTCCGAAATGATGTCGAAAAGGCGCAGCAGGTTGCGTTCGCTGGAACACAGACTGCCTTGGGTGTGGAGCCACTGTCTTATGGCAGCAGCAGTTGATGGCGACTTGGGTGCAGTGATGTCCTAGAAAGGGCTCATCGTACGCCAAGGTTGCTTCTCTCTCCTTGTGTTTGTGAATGACCACCTCTCGTAAGTTAAGAGCAGATTGATCTACCTTTGCATCCGTTTTATGGGCCCGGGTATCCCGAGCGCCCGAGTGCGTAGGTATCATATTTGCTCCCTGATCTGAGGCTAGTAAAAGCACTTGCTCTCGATCGTTGTAGGAAGACTTTTAGACATATTTGCTCCCTGATCTGAGACTAGTAAAAGCACTTGCTCTCGATCATTGTAGGGAGACTTTTGGGCATATTTGCTCCCTGATATGGGGCTAGTAAAAGTACTTGCTCTCGATCGTTGTAGGAAGACTTTTGGGACCTACCCTGTCCGTTAGCCACAGAGGGCTGGACACGGGAGGTTCTGTACAACTTTCCATCAGGGGCCCGTATAACAGTTAACGTTACCCGCTGACGTTCAGCAGATTGGATAGTTGACTGGGCTTGTTGAGCCCGCACTGCCCTAGACTTCTTCGATTTAGCACCCAAAGGTACGTAGTAAAAAGAGTCCAAGTTGCTGCCTAGGATTTCTTCGTACTAGCCCGTAAAGGCGCATAGTACTCAGGATCCAACTTTATCCTTGCCAAGATGGCAAGTGAAGAACTTGTAGCCGATCCAGAAGAAGAAGAAGATACACTGTTGCAACTTTTTGTGGCTCGAACGGGCTCTCTGGACAGGGCTCCCTTTTCTTTTCTTCCTATTATTTCGGTGCCTTTTTCAAAGGAGGCAAGGGGGCTTTATATATAGAATGGAATGAGGCCTTTCTTCTTTTCCTTTTCGATGTGGGACTAAAAGCAATATCCTCTTTCCCATGCTTCTATAATGGATGAATTTTTGTAGATCTAAGTTTTGATCTTTTCTTGTTTTTCTTAGTTTTGATCTATTAAAGCTTGGTATTTTTGTACGTCGTACTTTTGGTAGAGTCTTCAGAAGAGTTTTGGAACTCGTCTCAAGTTTAGTTCAGCCTATCATCCACAGATAGATGGCCAGTCGGAGCGCATGATTCAAACTCTTGAAGATATGTTGCGATCATGTACACTTGACTTTGGTGGTTCGTGGAAAGATCACCTGCACCTAGTGGAGTTCTCTTACAATAATAGTTTCCAGGCCAGTACCCAGATGGCACCATTCGAAGCACTGTATGTCAGAAAGTGCAGATCACCTTTAGCCTGGGATGATATAGTCGAGAGATAGATGCTTGGTCCAGAAATGGTTACTTGGACTATCGAGGTGGTGAGACAAGTTAGAGATCATCTTCGAGTTGCGCAAGATCGTAAGCATCATTGGGCCGATTCTCATCGGCGTCCTCTTGAATTTTCTATCGACGACTACGTATTCCTTAGGATCTCGCCTACCCGCGGCGTCATTCAATTCGGCGTACAGGGAAAGCTTAGTCCTAGGTCTATAGGGCCATTTGATATTTTCGAGCGAGTAGGCTATGTGTCCTATCGTCTCACTCTTCCGCCGTCGTTATGTGAGGTACATGACGTATTTCATGTATCCCAATTATGACGATACAAACCGGATCCGAGCCATATCCTTGATCATTCAGAATTGGTTGTTGGTACCAACCTTTTGTATGAGTAAAGGCCCGTATCCATATTGGACCGAAGAGAGAAGGTACTCAAGATTAAGACTATTGGTTTAGTCCGTGTTGCTTGGGGTCATCACTCTTTGGGTGAGTCAACCTGGGAACATGAGGATGATATTCGATCGCAATATCCCTACATGTTTGGTTCATAAGGTATAATGTCTTCATTATGCCTTATGCTTTTACTTTCTTGCTTGCATGAATGATTGCTTGATTGACTGCTAGTCATAGATTGCCAGTATTAGTATAGCTTGCCTCGACACCTCTAGCCTCTTAATTAAATTCCATGGGCAGAATTCTTTTAATGTGGGTAGAGTTGTCACTCCCGTTTCCTATTATACATATTTTTTAGGATACGTATACGAATTTCTGATAATTGTCAAGTGACCCGTAGTTAGACTTGTCTTATTTAGCCTAATCTTGGTTTAGTTGTCCTGGATTTTGGTTCGGCTTATCTTGGCCTGGCTTGGTTTATTTGGGTTTAGTTCATCATGAGAAGAGTTGATATATAAGTCAACTATCCTCTCTCTCTCTCCTCCATAACTCTTCTTTATTTACTTCTTCTTATTCTCTATTACTCCTCCAACCCACCAAAGAAATCCTAGGCAAGTGCAACTTGCTTTATGATGGATCTCCCATTTTATTTTTCCATTCTCGTCTCCATTTGATGCTAAGCCTCTTTAGAAGTTAGAATTTTCGGTTTTGATGTATGGATTTTTGTAGGAAATCTCGTTCTATACAGTTTAGACCCTTGGAAGTCTCAATTTGGATTTGTTTTGAGCAATTTATGGTAGTTTGAAGTTTTTGGGTTCTATGGGTTCTTCTTTACTGTTTGGAGAGAAGAATAGTGCCCGGCGCAACCTGACCCAGAGCGCGCTCTTTAGCACGGAGCAACCCAGCCCAGGCGCCCTTTGGCCCTGGCGCAACCTGACTTGGCACAACCCGACCTGGCGTACCCCAGTCAGGCGCAACCTGACTTGGTACAACCTGACTTGGCGCAACCTGACCTGGTGCACCCTAGTCAGGTGCAACCTGACTTGGCGCATCCCCGACCTGGTGCACCCCAGTCAGGCACAACCTGACCTGGCGCACCCCAGCCTGGCGCAACCCAACTTAGGTGCCACATGTTCCCCTTAGTACCACCTGTCATTTCCCTGGCGCCAGTTGACCAACACCACTTATTGCCATGATACCCCTTACCCCCATGTATGTTCTCCTAGTTCTTGATGTATATGCATGTGATCTTGCGTATAACTTGTACTTGACCCATATTTTGATGACCTGACTCGATAACTTGCTAAGCATAGCATGACTTGCCAGTATTGATCATGACATGAACACGACTTGACAAGAACACGGCATGTACAATCTTGATAGTGGCCCGTCGAGGCACACTTTTGCCAAGTACTTTTGACATGATAAGTAACTTGATAAGACATGTGAAATCTTGATAGTAGCCCGTCGAGGTGCACTGCTGACAAGTAATCTTGACAAGTAACAAGTAACCTGACATGACACAATAATCTTGAAAGGCTGTTGTGACAGCTACCCTGACTTGCTAAGGAACACTTGTCTTGACACCGTGGTTGATTTTTTGATTGTGATTGTATAAGCTAACTGTCTTGTCTTGCATCATGTCTAGGACGTAGATTTCTGGTTACCATGGACAGGGATCCATAATGAATCTGACTAGGTTAATGACTAGATTGATCAAGTAGTTCATATAGAGATATTTTCCCAGTTACAGGCAATCCTGTTATCCTGGCCACACCTGATTGGACTTGTAGCCTGCCGAAGAGTAGGGCACATTTCCAGTCCACTGTCATGTGGGGTACTTTCTGAAATCATAATTGCTAAAGCACACTGCTATGTGTTGCACTCCAAGTCACCTAATGATTCTATAACTCTTGTTAACTCTAAGCAACCTTGTCGGGATAACCTGGATAGCTGCAGGGCTTGAGACACGAAAGTTTCTCAAATGCATCTTGTAGTAACTAGGCTTGTGATAACCCTAGTTAGTTAAAGTATCAAGCCGTACTCATTGCTTGGCCGTGATTGATGGATGGAGTCCAGTCTAGTCTTGTCTAGGCAGTACTAGTCTATGATTACTTTAGTACATTACTGTTTATGCTTTACTCTTGTCAATAAATGATTAGAGACTAAGATCTGTTTAGGTAAAGGGTTACAACCCCGGTCCTTATTTGGTTTACGGGTTGTAACTTGGTTACCGGAATAGTCCTTTAGTTATCTTATCGTTTATCACCCTGTTTTCTCTAACTCATGTCTTTCGTTATCATTTATGACTTTATGTGCTAATATGCTGGTTTTAGTTCTTAAGGGAAGCCTCCTTTATGGTACTTGCTCTTTCTGGGGTCTGACCCAACTGGTTTTGTATTGCTAGATTTCGGAGTAGCTTTCGAGGATCTACCTGTCTTCCAGCCAGATGGTGAACACCAGGCAAAACCTTGGCAACAAGTGGGTTTCTTATTTTGCACTCCCGTGCTATTGTAAATTTATTCTTTTGAGGCGTTTAGCCGCCGAGCAAGTGTTAGCTCGTGTTAAAACTTATATTTTGTCTGCCTAAGGGCTGTAACATGATTGACAAATCCTAGGGTTGATCATGTATGACTTTAACTCTTGCTAGTCTTCGTATTTTGTATGACTAGCTTCATGATCATCTGAATATGTAATGTTTGGGACGCCTTACCTTGTATGTCTGATGATCTAATATCTTGTAACATTTACTTGCTTGCTTGAGATTGAGACACTAGGCTTGTTCTTGACCATAAGAGACTGCTGGCTTGTAGTTAAACCCTCAAGCATCTAAACAGCCATGACCATATTACAAGGTGGATTGCACTTCAATGTAGGTAGCTGGCTGTGTCTGTCCCCCGCTCTCCAATATTCTGGTTTTGGGGCGTGACAACTGGGCAGTGCTAATGTATGTTAGAAATAGTGTATAACTATTTTTCAACATTCAATGGTGCCCTTAACTGCAATGATTAAGAAAGATGTATTCGTAAGTGAGGCCCAAATTGTCTGACCAGGTTAATTCTTATGAACTTTCTATATAATCAAAACCAACATTCAAATAGAAAGATAAATATTGACATAGATTTTGTTGTTTTATAGCCTGAACATGTCAAGCTGCTGAGAAATATTGCGTACTATTTTATTTGTCAAAAGCCAACTGTGTGTTTATTTCAGCTACAACTAATGCAACAATGTCAATGGAAGGTATCACTTTGGCAAATATCGATAATTGTGGGTTGCCAGTTTCTTCAGAGGAGTATAGAGATGTATCTTATTTCGGTACTAGTGGAGAGGAGTCTATAGTTAGTATAACTGTGGTTGGAGCTTTGGAGATCTTGCTAAGAAGAAAATATTTACCGCTCTATTTGCACTCTTTTACGAAGATTGCCTCCCAAAGGTTTGGCCATTAATAAATTTAGATATTTGGAGTTGTGGTTGATTCAGTCAGTGGACATGGATGGCTAATCTCTAAATTCTTTGTCCATAGAATTTTATAATTTTTGGTTATGCTCGATGTAAGATGACAGACGATGAACTAAGAAACATGGTCAGCCGAACACTTACCTGCAGAATTGATAAGAGGTGATCACAATTCTTGGAGTTAATTTATTATTTTGGCTGTTTGTCTATGTTATTTTAAACTGAATAGTAGGGTATCTTTGGTTTGCATTGTCCAATTGTCTTGGAAACAGTGTCTGGATACAAGATATGTTCTCAAATTGTGTTTGATCTTTATATTTTTCTAATGACTATCGAGGGATAGTTGCAGTGAAAAGATGGATCAGTTTCTTCGAAGATGTTTCTATCATTCGGGTCAATATAATTCGGAAGAAAGTTTTACAGAGCTGGATAAAAAGCTCAAAGAACATGAGGTAACTTTTGTGAAAAATATAGTATAAACCTCTGATTCTGGTTGATGTGGTTATCTTTTGGATAAGTCCTGATTGATTAATGATACACTCTCTTAGTGATTATCAAGCTTGGTCTTGTAATTTGTGGTTAAAAAGTGGTAAATGGTAATAACTGAAAGTAAATGATACTCACTTATGTGGAGAATATTATAAAAGATGATTGAACTGTGCATACTAATGTTTACTACTGTATATAGCAAAAATTTGTGGTAG
Organism: Iris pallida; assembly: GCA_029216955.1. Taxonomy (NCBI): domain Eukaryota; kingdom Viridiplantae; phylum Streptophyta; class Magnoliopsida; order Asparagales; family Iridaceae; genus Iris; species Iris pallida. The sequence goes on from JANAVB010018599.1 coordinate 9,202,701, forward strand.
ACTTGTGTTTTCTTGGGTTTCTTTAGTTTTACCTTATACTACCTGAAGCAGATCAATAAAGTTATCCAAACAATTTGGTGTAGACACATGTTGGCTTGGGTTGCTTCTATTTTCCCTTCTATTACTACTTGAAGTAGATAAATAAACTTAAATCTGAACAATCTTGAGGTAGACATGTTTGCTTGGGTCACTTCTATTATCCCTTATATTGCTACCTGAAGTAGATCAATAAATTAATCCAATAAGTAAACTTATGTATGCAATATCTCAATGCAATTATTTGGATTAGTTAGAAAATTAGAATCAATATGTGGAATTAAAATCTTTCTCTTTTGAATGAAAACAGTTAAAAGACGCGGCCTTTCACCTGTAAATATGCAGTGAAACATCTAACAAAATTGTTTGACAGTTTTTTTGTCATCCATGTTTAGTATGCATGCTTCATTAATTTTAGTTAGTTTGCATGGATTTACTTTATTCTCATTATTTGCAGTTTTGGCCAATTTTTTTGTATGATTATCAGTTCAATTATTAGGTTTTGACTTCCATAGCTCTATACCCTTTCAGCTTGCAGATGGGCTAATCTTAGAGAAGACCTCTTGCCCCTTGGGAGTTCTCCTAATTGTTTTCGAATCACGACCTGATGCCTTAGTTCAGGTATTACAAAGACATGTATTTCTTTGCCCATTTCATATGTGTGCCTCATTTGGTACATTCTCCTGCATCTTAAATACCCTCAAAACTACTTCTAACCTCTGCTTATGCCAGATAACCTTAAGTCAAATGGAAATATGGTCTACTTTAACATTACTTTTTGACGAAGAAAAAACAGAATGATGCGAAAATATGCTAGGAAATGCAAGTCTTCTTAAAAGGAATCTCATTTGATGCTCCATTTCAAATTCAGATGACTTAGTGAGCAATTTAGAGATCTATATCTGATACTTGGATCACATTCACTTGAATTATCCCTGATACTTGGCCAATTATTATATATTGGTTCAGTTTTGCAGCACAAAAATCGTGTGAATGTTTGTATCCAGGCATATCTAGGATACCTATATACATCTTTACCCATATTCATTTCCCGTACAGCAAACTGAACCGATATCTAATCATCAACGAAAAACTTTACATGATTGATAATTTAGCTACCCTTCAGATTCTTTACATGATTGATACATGTTTGTGTTATTGTTTCAGTATGGCTAGCCTTCAGATTTTTGTCAAGTGATTCAAATTGTCTCGAGTTCTTGTGTATGCAGCAATAAAGTCAAACTGTATTGACAATTCTTTAATAGTAAGTTGAATATATATAAGAACATATAGGAAAGTATATTGATAATTTGTGTTCTTGTTCTCTCAGGAACTTGCTGAAAAATGAAGGTGCATGCATGCTGTGAATTGGAGAATGCTGTGGATATGGGAGGAATGTGCTCCGATCTGGTTTGCTACTTTTTTGTTTCATTTTGTATGGTTGGATTATGTTTTGTGGTGACAAGTGATGGATGTTTGTAGTTTGGATGTTTAAGTAGTATGGAAACAACAGATGTGGGATATGTGTACTTTGTGGTTGGATTATGTTGTGATTGGACAAGTGAAGAATACATGTGGGGGGATGTGTATTGGAAGTTTTTATTGTATGAACAATAAAGTTTGTTAATATGAAATTTGGATTTTATAGTAATTTAATGTGTGTAGCTTCTAGATTGATATTATGCGTGTTTGATTAATATTATATATAATTCTTGATAGAATTTTGGCAAGCTTCTCTTGACGGTACTTTGGATAGCTTCTTTTGACGGTTGTTAAACGTCAATTTTAATTGAAATCATGCTGCATAATAGCCTGTGAATAAATGCTTTTCTTGACGGCTAATAACCGTCATCTAGGCCGGAGTCAAGAATAGTTTTTGCCTACATTGACGGTTTCTAAAAACTGCTATCTTGACGGCTAAAAATAGTCAAGAAAAGTACTTCATATGATGGCCAAAAACCGTCAAGAAAAGCCCTTCCAGCGACCGTCAAGAAAAGCCCTTCCAGCGACCGTCAAGAAAAGGGGGGCCCTTTTCTTAACTCCGACCTACTTGACGGATCCGCAACCGTCAAGATACACATTTCTTGACGAAGAATCACTGGCAAGAAAAGCTCTTATTCTTGTAGTGCAAAGTACAAGAAGTATGATCATCAGACATACAATAGTAAAGCATCCCAAACCAGTTATACATGGATGATCATGAAGCTATTCATACCAAAGTAGAGAACTAGCAAGAGTAATAGTCATACATGATAAACTCTAGCTATAGTCTAGAATACGCACATCATGTTTTGGCCCGTAGGCTAAATGTCAAGATCCAAAAATACGAGCTAAACACGTGCTCGGAGGCTAAACTCCACAAAATAATAATGTACATATCAAGTGGGAGAGTGATAAGAAACCCACTCAGGTACTCTGGTGCTTCGGATGGTTACCATCGAGTAGATGGTGCGAAAGATCCTTTGGGCTCCTCTATCAGATCTGGTCAAACAAAACCAGTAGGGTCAGACCCCAAATAGCAAGTACCACAAAGGAAGCCAAACTATGGAATAAAACCATCAATAATTAACATATCAACGGTTAGAGATACAAATAAGTAGATGTGAATCGAGACTCGTGCACTAACAATGCACTTATCCCGAGAATAGAAAAGACAATAAGTAAAGCCTCATGTGACGTAAAGTAATTAACATGTGACATAATGTAAAGTGTAGTCATGCTAAGTAAACATAAGCTTGAGAATATGTAAAATTAATTGATTATGTAAGCATGTGAGCCAGCCGGGTCATGAGAGCATATTGACTTAGCATAGGGATCACGTAAAGCTTGTGCGGTAACTGAACATGTGAGCATGTGAGAACCATATAGAACAACAATGATAGGATGACTTAGGAACAATTCCGGAAGTCAAGTTACAACCCGTAAACCAAATAAGGACCGGGGTTGTAACCCTTCTCCTAAACAGAACTTAGTTTCTAATCATTGTATAGCATAAGGATCATGTATGGCGTGTGAGTACTGAATAGGACGACAAATGATAAGATGACTTGGGTGCTATTTCGGAAGCCAAGAACAAGGACCGGGGTTGTAACCCTTCTCCTGAACAGAACTTAGCCTCCAATCATTCATCGACAAAAGTAAAGCATAAACAATAATGTACTGAAATAAACATATGGACACTGTCTAGGCAAAACTAAACTGGACTGGACTACATCCATCAATCACGGCCAAGCAATGAGTACGGCTTGATATTTTAACTAACTAGGATTATCACAATCCTAATTACTAACAAGATGCAATGAGATGTTCCTGCAGTCACAAGCCCTGCAAACTATCCGAGTTATCCTTCCGCAGGTTGAGAGAGTTGTATTAGGTCACTTGAGGGTGCAACACATGACAGCGTGCTGGAAATGTGCCCTACTCGTCGGCAGGCTACAAGTCCACTTGAAGTGCCCAGATAACGGGATTACATATGAATGGAAAATCTCTTTATGAGCTACTTGATCAATTTAGTCGTTATCCTAGTCAGATTCAGTATGAATCCCTGACCGTGGTATTCAAGAATCCATATCCTAGACATGATGCAAGATGAGACATGTAGCTTATGCACGCATACACAAATAATTTAACCACGGTGTCCAAAAGAGTTACATTAGCAAGGAAAATAGCCGTCGCAACAGCATCTTGATTAAGCATGTCATGTTTAGGTTTACTTGTCATGTAAAGATTACTTGTCAAGAGTGCGCCTCTACGGGATACTATCATGTAAAAAAGGAAAGACATGTTCAAGAGTGCACCACGACGGGTCACTATCATGTAAGCAAAGAACGACATGTTCAAGAGTACACCACGAAGGGTCACTATCATGTAAACAAGGAAAGACATGTTCAAGAGTGCACCACGACGGGTCACTATCTAGTATAAGCAGAGAAGTAACGTGTAACATAAGTTCACCACAACGGGTCACTATCATTTAAAGCAAAGAAAAGACATAAATCATGAGTGCACCCCGACGGGCCACAATCATGCTAAGCAAGGAAGAGAAATGGCAACAAATATAGCAGGTAAGTAAGAACTTGTCCAAAAAGGGGTATCATGGCATGGAAGAGGGAATAAATAAAAGTAATTACTTGGCATAGATCAAATATTAAATATGTGCTAGTTTCAAGTGTAACAAAGGTGCACAATCATTCTCTAACTGTACAAAATCATCTAATCATGTTAAGGAAATTCATTTTCGTTAAAGGAAATATCATATTCGGCTAAGTACAGAAAACATGCCAGAAGATCATAACTAAGATTTAAATTAACAGTCGTATACGAACTCCAATAAGGTGAACTGAGAAATTTTTGAAGCTAAGACAAATGTCTACAAGCTTCGTGTCCGAGTGTTTTTCAAGACTAACAGTTGAGTAGCTTAAATGTGCAAAACAGTCAAAATAGTCATTCGTACTAGGGCCAGCCAGCACTGGCCAGGTTGGCACCATGGCCAAGAAGGCGCATAGGCCAGGAAGGGTGCCAAGGTCAGAATGGTGTGTCATGGATAGCGTGCGCCCAAGGTCGACATGCTCCAAGGAAAGCATGTGCCAAGGATAACATGCACTGGGAATGACATGCACCCAAAAACTGGCATGCGCCCAAGACTATACGCCTAAAGGCTATACGCCCAAGGGCATGCGCCTAGGACTAAACGTATCATGGAGAGCATGTACTAGGGAAGGCATGCGCTCAGGGGTGCATGCGCCCACATGATGGAGACAGGGTGTACTGGAAGACAAGCCTGGAGACTAGCCTCCATGGCTAAGTGGACGCATACCAAGAGCTACGCGCCCAAGCAGAATGAAACATAATGTCTCAAACACATATCAGAGACTATGCGCCCAGACAGGGGAAAAGCTTTGGGCGCATATCAAGAGCTATGCGCCCGAGCTAAAGAAAGCAGGGTGCCTTGGGCGCATATATAGGGCTATGCGCCCAAGCTGAAGGGCCATAGGCGCATGTAAATGACTATGCGGCCAAGCTGGAGGAAGTATGGTGCTTTGGGCACATATATAGGGCTATACGGCCAAAGGAAAGGCTGTTGAGGGCGCATAAAAAGAGCTATGCGCCCAGCACTGTTCTTTTTCTCAATGCCAAGAGCATGAGTTAATGGAACCCATGAACTTCCCAAGTTCATAAATCTCTCAAAATAACTCGAAATTGGGACTTTCAAAGGTCTAAATTGGGTAGAACGAAATTCCCTACAACATGGAACAATCAAAACTTAAAAATAATAATGTTTGATAGATCAAAACCCAAGAATTTTGAAAGTAAAATAAACCTAGATCTATAAGAAATTATCCACCAAAATAAAAAATGCTAATTACTAAAGAGGCTTATAATCATGTAAGGAAGAGTTTAGAACAAATAAAATAACATTTGTCCAACATTTTGCAAGATGTACTTGTCTTAGGTTGAAGGAGAAAATGAAAAGGAAGAAGATGAAGAGAAATGAAATAATAGAGGAGAGAGAGAGAAGTTTAGGTTTTATACAAAACCATCTTATCTCAAACCAACTAAACCAAACCAAGCCAAACCAAGTTGAACCAAACCAAATTAAACCAAGTCAAATTTAAACAAAGCAAGGCTAAGAAAGACAAGTCAAAACATGGGTCACCTGACAAAAGCTAGAATTTGGCATGCCATCGGCATACAATGGTACACTGGCGATATGCTGGTCAATGAGAAGATCTATAAGTTGGGAAAATTTTAAAATATTCCGAAAACTAATAAAATATGAAACACAGTACAAAAGTACGTATCAGTATATAAATACCGATACTGTGAGATGAGTCTCACAATTACGCTCCGAATATCAATGTCACGTTAGGGGACATCAAATGATCTAAATAGAAAGTGTCACGTATTCATCATCCTAATGGGAACCAACTTATCCTAGTCAATCAGTAATACTAGTAAATCCTAAAATTTAGAGGGCTCACAACCTATATATTTCAGGAATTTATTTCTCAAAATTAAAATAAGACAAGGTTTTATGATTAATGAAGTTAGAGAAATTCAAGTCGCAATTATGGTATAATAGATAACGTGATACGGTAGATATGGATAAAGTTTGAAGATCGTTCTTCGATTTCAAATAGATGGAAAATGATTGCGTAATAGCTTTCATGGCCATAGGTGATATGGTGAACTAAGGGAGACATTCTGTATCTATCCTCTCTCAAATACGAGTATTTGTTTTTTCGAAAAAAGTAAAGGCAAAAAAAATAAAGAGTTCAAGGGAGAGGGAATCGAATGCCAATATGGGTTCTAAAGGCGAGTGAATAATTTAAGAGGGTTGTCAACGCAGTTGCGGATGAGATCATAGACACACCTATATCTCAATCCATGTAGGTTAATCATATGAAGAGCGAACTAAGTGCACTAAGGTTGATCAGACCATAATACACTGATTCTAATTAGACAATATGCTAGAGGGCATCCCCAGCAAACACATATCATGAACAAGTTCGATAAAGAATAAGCTTACAAAAACTAGGCTATAATAGCAGCATTAGTCAAGGTATTCCAAAAATATATGTACACGAGATTTCTGATTGAAAGAAGGTACAAGTAGTTCAAGTTCATCAAAATCTAAGACTCATCCGGTATTGGTGCCTCTATAGTTGTCCTGCTTGTATTTTTGTCTAAGGACTTGGTCGACCAATAGGTTAGGGACCTCTAAATTCTATAGTTTAGGTAAACTTTCTAGTGTCAGTCAATTACCTCGTTAATATGTCACAAGGATAACGGGATGCTAAGTTGGGAGGCATGCTACCAAAATTATAAAATTTCTACTAGTATTGGCTTGAATCAATGGGACATACAGGGCATTTTTCTAATCTCTATGGTATCTGAAAACTGTAATCATGTCTAAAGTCATTTTATCAAGAATTTATGTCTCGCCAGTGTACACCTGGCTGTAGTAAACCCTTTGCTTCGTGACTTAAATATGATATAATATCGGATATTTTATTAATTCTATCTAATATTGACATAAAGATAACTAAGATCAGAAGTAGACAACTAAGACAGAACCACATTCAATAACCTACGTTTACTTGAAATAATTTCAATTTTAGGGGTCGTGCCTCGCCAATGCACTGCTGGCTGCAACGAACCCCGCAGTCTCCATAACTCAAATAAATGGCAACAGTGCACTGCTATCTTGCCATCGTAAGTTACCAATCATTCTTTTAACTATATTCGTAAAATTTCAAAGGAGCTTATAATTTTTTAAAATAAATTGATCATGATAGGAAAAATGTATGTATCTGTCCTGGAAGTGAAAGTATCTGTTTTAAAAATCAAACGATTGAATAGAAAGAAAGGATCGAAGACAAGAGAAATATAAACCTTGATTTCTATTCCTCTAATATTCAAGATCGAAGGGGAAAACATATATCTTAAATTTTGACCAAGCTAACTTGGAGTAGATATATGGATAATGGATCATATTAGGCTCAACCCAATGGGTGGAAATAAAAGATAGACTCTTTGGAAAAAATAGTTACTTGTGGCCAATGGTAAATACTAATTGGTACGGATAATAGTAATAATATCCAGAGAGGGCAGAAAAGATAATTTAAATAAATTATCAAGGTTAATGGTTGAATTCTAGGAAGGCCTAAGTTATAGAATGAATAGTCCACCCACATTGTATCGTATCGTCATGTCAAAATATAATAGTGCATCTATGGAAATCTCTCAAGTTATTTAAATTTAATAAATCTTTACATATATTACATGGCCTATTTAACAAGCCTTAACTACCTAAGAGTCAATTGCATAAGGGACTCCTAGTACTAAAAATTAAATCAATCATAATTGTGAATGAGCACTTCCTAGTCGCAGGCTCGTAATAGTACGACTAACTTAAGTACTATCACGAGTTCACATAATTTGTAAAAACTAACCTACATGGGCCACAACAAAAACTTATCACGACTCGCACCCGCTTTTTAGGATACGAGTGCGTGTCCAAGCCAGCCTACGCCGTAGTGTTTGCGGTTGAATGCTGTCCAGGCCACAATAAAATAAAATGCTCAAAATAATCTTTATTGCTCATTCACATTTCTAAACATTTACAAGATTTATATTTAAGGAAAGTGCAATGCTCTTACAAATATTAAAAAAATGACTACAACTTATCTATCTAGCCAATCTCTAGGTTTTGGCCTACAAGTACACCCGTATCTCCCCATGGCTAAGAGTAGTCATGATTGACCTAAAAAATGTTAGTTTTCAGTCAGGAATGGAATGGGTACAATTCATTGAGTGCAGTTCCAATATATGATAACGACTATAAAAGAGAGATTAGCCATAAAATACATGATGAAAGAATCTATTACAACATGATAATACAATGAACTAGAGTCAGTAAAATGTATGAAACATATAAATTAGTGAAACGAAGAACATAGCAATCTAAGTGCGTTAAGGTTCTCCTTTTGATGTGTGATCGGTTGGGACACTACCGCACGGTCTACGAGGTCTACATTGTAATAAAATAAAACAAGGTCTACGAGGTCTACTTTGCATGAATATAAAATAACATCTACAAGGTTTACTTTGCATGAATATAAAACAATGTCTACGAGGTCTACTTACATGAAATAAAACAAGGTCTACGAGGTCTACTTGCATGAAATAAAACAAGGTCTACGAGGCCTACTTGCATGAAGTAAAACAATGTCTATGGTCAGATCACACATCTACTTAGTATTTCCCCTTTCTGCAGTTTGGAGATTTTGTTTATCTTATTTATCGTACCCACTTCTCTGACTCAAACGGACTTGAAAAGCTAACAAGAATATAATTCCTAGCAAGTATGAAACGGTCAGAGAATGTACTTGCCTGATATCCCGAATTTCTGATGAGAATACGAGTCCGAACTGGAGTATCTGAGTCCTATTTTGAGCAACCACAGGTTACAAGTGTCTAAAATGAAATAAGAGTAATCTACAATGCATTCTAAATGATTCTAGGTCCTTCTAGGTCAAAGGCAAGATATCAAAAAAGACAAAAAGTGGTAACCGTGTGACAAACGTGTCAAGAATCAAATATTAAATGACTAACAATGAACTATAGTAATTAACAATATAGAAAACGAACAAAAAATGTACTCTTCTGGGGTTCTTTGCTGGTGAAACCGATAATACCAACCACTCAGTATGCCACACAAAATCAAACTCGTGCAACAGTCTCAGATGATGAAACAGATATCACCAATACGTATGGTATAAAAGAAATGTCTAAGAATGCCTACCCAAAAGTCCAATTCCGGACACAGGAGAAAAATTGTAATTTAGGATCAAAACGATGTCCGCTATTGGACCCGTTTTGCACCGAAAAGCGTGCCAGTATCTTCGGTCTTTAAAGTCATCAAACTATATGTCTAAGGGTCTGGTTTGATGATACAAACCCAACCATATGTCCAAAATTAGATTTCGGCGAGCCGTGCACAAATTCGCCTGCCCGCCAAAAGGACGTTTCGGTCGACCTTCTCAGAATCACACCAAACTTGGAATACAGAACCAAAAATGACACGGTCCTGTTGGCATAAGTTTTGTCTCGAGATGACGAACGTGCACAAAATAATTGACTAATTTGCAAAGGGGCCGATACGGGATATCTTGACAGATACACCTCGGTTTCGTCGTGCACGCACAACAAAATTGAGTTCCGTCGAATCCCATACGTCGACAACCTCCATACACGTCTTTCGATACTCATGGGTTGCAACCATGTCGTCCGATTTGTCGGAACGCATGCCGTATCGAAAAAAGTTATCAATTATTTTACTTTTAGAAATTGATTTTTCCTAAACTTTGAAAAGGATTTGACCATAATATAATCAATGAAAAATAAAACTAAAAATGGGGTTTCTATCTCATTTAGGTTGTCTATAAACTCCTTCAAATAGATTTTCAAACCTATTGAAGGATTGACGAGGAATCGCCTTAAAAACTATGTTCTGGGCAATTTTTCCTATGTTCTATTTTTTTCACAAAAATCGGGTTTTTGCCCCTATTTTGATACAATTCTATGTCGAATCCCTTCCAGTTCGATACGAACTATTTGGCAGGTTAAAGGAGTATACGTTATGAGCAAACCTGAGCAAGTGGTTCAAAAAATGTTCGAGCGAAGATGTGGAAAACATGTCACGAAGTTGGGATTGTTGGTACAACTGCTGCTCTTTGTTCTGTTGGTGTCCGTCCATCCGACAACCAGCAGCGGTGGCTCCGGCGGCCAAGCGGCGATGCATACAGTTCTAGTGGCATAGAGCGGTCCAGGGGCGGTGCTGGCTCGGCCACTGGGTTAGGGTTTTGGGTTTTTATTCTTCTTTTTTTCGTTTCTCCGTCGTTTGTATATGTTAGGGATTGGGAGAAGAGGGGGTCGAGCTCGGCCGATGGCTCGGGTTTGGCTTGGTTGAACAGTGCACAACACTGTTCATAGATTTAGGATTTTCTTTTTTTCTTTTTTTCTTTTCTATTTACACACACACACACACACACACACACACACACACACACACACACATATAAATATATATATACACACACACAAACTAAAAATCTAATTAAAATTATAAAAATCCCGAAGAATCCCCAAAATATTTGTAAAATATTTGAATAAGTATTTTTGTAAGATTTTGCCTTTTATGATTATAACAAGACTATACAATAGATTAAAATCAAACACAAGCTATTTTATAATATAATACTATAATTTAAATTAAATAAAAATAATTATAATAGTAACAAAGATATTTTGAAAACTTATTAAATAAGACTAACTTATAAATTATAAAAATCTATAAGATCCACACACTTGCATACCATGCAAATTATTTAATATCTAAAATATTTATATTTAATAAAACCAAAAAACTCTTATATTAAAATTATCAATTAATAGAATTAACTAAATAATGTTTATAAATTTTTTTGAAAATAGGGGGTTTATACTTAAGGATAAAATCTTGGTGGGTATTACGAATATGAATTTGATTTTGCTTCGAGTAAATGGATGAAAACGAAAAAAAAATGGTGATTTATTGGATTTTTATTTTGAGGAGATTATGAAAGGCGTAATTTAATTTGAGAAAATTTTAGGAGTTTGAAAATTTTGTGGGAATAAATATCAAGTTGAATGTGTTGGCCCGTTGGTTAATGATCACACCTAATTTTGATAATTAACGTCAACTTTGGTCGATACGCAAAATACATATACTGCTACAGGTTTACAGGTTTCAAATCAAAAGAATATCTGCATCCTAAATCTGCGTCCTACTGCTACAAAGTATAAATATTGCGTCATCATCAAGAACCAAACGCAATTGGATCAAGATCAAGCTTTTCATTTTTTTCTGTATTTTTACTTTTATTGAATCTAGAAAAATATGTAAGGTTGATCAAGATCGGTACTGGCTTAGGTTTTCTCAGTCCACAAACATACATAGCTTACCTATCCACATTTCCAAGTCAACATTCTAAAAGTCCAAAATCCATGCAAATTTGGCCCAAACTGTTCTGACCTAACCGAGGAAGAACTCGGCCCAAGTTCGTTCGAGTTGGTTTCATATTTGTTTTGAATTTCCTCCAAATCTGCATCCAACGTTCGAATGCGAGATTTCTGTATCTGAACTCTGTCCGAATTTGGTCTAAAAATACACTATAAATAAAGAAGAACTTTCATATTTCTAAATTATTCACTCATTCAATCTTCTCTTCTATATTCATTCCTAAGTGTTTTCTATGAGCTACACTTTCAAATCAAGCCTATACTACTCATTGGCAAGTAAGTACAATTTCTGTTTAATCTAGAGTTTTGTATTAAAAAGTTGTATCGGAGGCTGTATTCAGAAAATGTTCAAGTTTTCAAATTGCTCTCTGGAGTCGGTCGTGCGCTTGTCACCAACCACGATGTCATAAGAGATTGCAAGCTCTTAATTAGCTTGTGCCATAGTAGATTAAAATCGAGCAAAAGACTCGAGACTGGACTAGTCCTCTCAGAGGGATACCAGTATATATTGCTATGTCACTGAATTTGATCTTCTTGACTCTTACTTTACTGCAATTCATTTACTGTCATTTACCTGCCATAGTATATAAGTTCTGGATTTTTTTAATTGGTGATACTTTCTGCTGCACATGCACACACACTATTCACCACCCTCTAGAGGTGTTCAACGGTCCTTTAATTGGTATAAGATCAGGTTATACATATACATAACCATCTAGAGAGTATATCTATGGCAGCCAATAAATCTATATTCAACGGTGAAGGGCAATCCATAAATAGACCCCCACTATTTGATGGAACAAATTATAACTACTGGAAAATACTGATGAGTTTCTTTTAAAGGTTACTGGACTTCAATCTTTGGTTGATAGTTATAGACGGTTACAAGAAACCGCCTAGAACAGTGATTAATGGTGTATTAGTAGAAAAGCCATATGACAAATACACTGAGCAAGGAAAGACACAGGCTAGTCTAGATGTACGAGCCATTAATGCACTATTATGTGAAATTGACAAAATTGAGTTTAATTGCGTATCTACCAGTACGACATCTAATAAAATTTGGAGACTTCTTAAGGTAACTCATAAAGGGACTTCCCAAGTGAAGGAATCAAAAATCAGTAGATTGACATAAGAATACGAATCTTTCAAGATAAAATCTGGTGAGTTAATTACACAGATGTTCACTCGTTTCATTGATATTACTAATCCTTTACGATCTCTTGGTAAGAATTACAGCAATCATAAGAAGATAAGGAAGGTACTACGGGCTCTAACAAAGAACTAAAACTCGAAGGCCACCACGATCATAGAAGGAAACGATCTCATCACGATGACATTGGAGATACTGATGGGAAAGCTTTTGACGCATGAGCTGGACTTACAAGAATTTGAAGAAGCAACACCCAAAAAATTAATTACCTTCAAAGCTCAAGCCATAAGAGTCTCATGCAATGATTCTGATGAAAAAGATTTTAATGGTGATGAACCGGCCCTGCTGGTCAAAAACTTCAAAAAATTCTTAAAGTTTGAGAGATCAAATCAAAAGAAAAAAGACATTTGCGAAAGCAACAAAGAAGAAACAATCTGTTTCGGATGTAATAAGTCAGGGCATATAAAGAAAGACTGTCTATTAACGAAAAAAAGCAGTCCATATGACCAATAAAGATCGAGCAAAAAAGTTACAACATGTCGTAAGTATACAAATACTAGCATCTAGTACGAAAGTGAGGCCAGTAAATTAGATGAGGAGGACAGACCCAGCAACAGTGCAAATGTTTGTCTAATGAGATACGATACATAATGTATCTAAAAACCCTCTGTATGATGATTTTATTTTTGATGAATTAGAAAATGACTTTAGCGAACTACTTGAAGAACACAAAAATGTGTTGGACAAGTATAAGAAATATCGCAAAGAGATTAAGGTATACACAACCGAAGTAGCTAAACTGTCTAATCTTATTAATGATATTAAAGAGACATCCACTACCGGTAATGCGGAAGAGATAGCCAAATATAAATTGGACTATCATGAGGCTGTCCTCACCATAGAGAAGAAAGAAAAAGACTATGTCAAGGTGCAAGAACTTTATGACATAGAGAAGTAGAGACACTTAATCACTGAGCAAAGACTCATGGATATGAATGCTAAATTCGAGGAGTCTTGTGCTATCTCTAAAAAGTTAGAGATCAAGTTAGGCAAACAAATCATTCCTGTTACACGTCCTAAGATTAGTCCTAATACCAAGCATATACCACAAAGGACTAAACCAAAGAAAGCACAAAAGCAACACGTTCCTCACAAATATGCTTTCACATACAAGTTTTTAAAGATGACACATAAAGCGCATGTCAACACAGAAACGAAGAGCACAATTTCAAAAATCACATGCATATATTGTAGTACACATGGGTACAAATCACAGTAGAGCTAGAAAGCTAGTTGACACAAATGTACTTGCTTGGATTTCTAAGACTAATTATAATGGCTCCTTGAAGAAATGGGTACCAAAGATTCATATACACATTTTGTAGGTGGACCCTCAACCCCGCTCATACTAAAAGCAAGTGGATACTCGATAGCGAATGTTCGCGGCACATGATAGGTGATGCATCTTTATTCACTACGCTATCAATAAAGGGGGAAGGTTATGTTTTCTTCGCCAATAATCTTCGAGGTGATATTATCGGAATAGGTACTGTTGGTATATGTTTCTACCCAGAAATAAAAGACGTTTGTCTAGTCATAAAATTAAAACATAACCTATTGAGCATGAGTCATTTAGCAGATAATAGTTATGACATCAATTTTGTGAAAGACAAATATTCTATGTATGAGATGTCTACTCAAAATCCCGTATATGAAGGGATTAGGGAAGACAATATTTATGTTTTCTTTCTAGAATATACTAACAGTGCAGTTAAGTGCCTACTAGCCAATCAAAATAAAAGCTGGCTATGGCACATGAGGCTAGGACATGCAAATATGGACACTATCTCAAGGCTATGCACTAAAAACTAGTAAAAGGACTCCCATAAATTACCTTCAAGAGAGATACGGTATGGTCAAACTGTAAAAAGAACAAGGCAACTTAGTCATTTTTAAATCCATCAATATTGTAAGCACTTCCAGACCTTTGTAGTTAATTCATATAGATTTATTTGGTCCTAGTAGAGTCGCTAGTCTTGGCGGTGAATTTTAAGTATTTTGCAAAAAGGTTCAAAATGAAAAAGGCTTCACGATTACTCGAATCCAAAGTAATCATGGTAGCAAATTCAAAAATACAGATTTTAAAAAATTTTGTGATGATAATGGATATTACCATGAGTTTTTTTGTCCTAGAACTCCTCAGCAGAATGGTATTGTAGAGAGAAATAATCGTACTCTAAGCGCTATGGCTAGAGTCATGCTGAATCAGCATAATCTTTCTAAATATTTTTGGGCAGAAGTTGTATGTACAGCCTCTCATGTTTTGAATTGGGTATTAATTCGACCTATCTCGAAGAAAACTCCCTATAAATTGTAGTTTGGAAGGATTCCAAATCTCTTATTTTAAAGTTTTTGGTTGTCGCTTTTTTATCCTGAATACCAAGGATAACTTGGGTAAGTTCGACTCAAAGGCAGACGAAAGGATATTTCTCGGATATGATGCCAAGAGTAAGGGACATAGAATTTTTGATAATAGATATATAATTGTTGAAGAATCTATTAATGTTACTTCTAATGAGCTCAATAGTCAGAGATCTAGCGACAGCGTTGATGAAGATGTACAAAACAAATCCAAGGCACTGAAATATTTATACCAATGAGAGTTATTTGGAGACTATGCCAAAATATAAAATTTATACCAGACCATCCAGAGACACTATCTATAGGTGATGTATCTAAAGGAGTAGGTACTTCTACTAGAGATATAGCAGCAAATGTAGCTTTATTTCTCAAGTATAACCTAAGTCTGTAGTAGATACTTTTTCTGACGCATTTTGGATTAATGCCATGCAAGATAAACTTAATCAATTTGAGAGAAACCAAGTTTGAAAATTTGTTTCTAAACCTATTGGTCAATCGATAATTGGTACCAAATGGGTGTTCGAAAATAAACTGAGTGGGGATGAACATGTTCTACACAACAAAGCACGTCTAGTTGCATAATGTTATAATTAAGAATAAAGAATTGATTATGACGAGACATATCCTCCTGTTGTTAGACTTGAGTCTATTCAGATATTTTGTATATTTGTATGTTTTCACATTTTTAAACTTTTTCTAATGGATGTAAAAAGTGCATTTTTGAATGGGTTTTTAAAGGAAAAGATTTTTGTGAAGCAACCCCCTGGATTTGAAGATTTTCAAAAACCTGATCACGTTTTCAAACTTAGAAAATTACTCTATGGACTCAAACAAGCACCACATGCTTGGTATGAATGCTTAAGTGCGTTCCTACTTAAAAATAGATTTTCAAAATGAAGGGTTGATACAACTTTGTTTATCAAATCTTTATTTGATAGTATTTTACTTGTACAAATTTACGTTGATAAAATTATTTTTGGTTCTACTAATGAAAATTTTTGTCAAGATTTTGCTAAGTATCTGCAGAGTGAGTGTGAAATGAGTATGATGGGAGAGCTCAACTATTTCAAAGGACTTCAGATTAAACAACACTCGCTTGGAACCTTCATCAATCAAGCTAAGTACATGAAGTATTTACTAAAGAATTATTACTTCGACGATGTAAAACCTATTGGCACACCAATGGCAACATCAACAAGACTTGATATTGATAAAAGTGGCAAACCAGTCGACCATCGTAAGTATTAAGGCATGATTGGTAGTTTACTTTATTTAACTGCTAGTCATCCTGATATCATGTTTAGCATTTGCATCTGTGCATGATATCAAGCTAACCTAGGAATCAAACTTATGCGTCGCTAAGCGTATCTTCTGATACCTTAAACAAATTATATTGTCGGCTTATGGTATCCCAAAACCACATCGTTTGACCTAGTCGGTTACTCAGATGCTAATTTTACTGGATACAAAGTAGACCGTAAAAGTACCAGCAGTACGTGTTATTTCCTCGAAAAAGCTTATGTATCTTGGTTTAGCAAGAAATAAGACTCTGTAGCATTATCAACAACAGAGGCTAAATATATCACCGCATTACCAACCTTTTGTATGTGCAAAGGCCTGTATCCATATTGGACCGAAGAGAAAAGGTACTCAAGAACAAGACTATTAGTTTAGTCCGTGTTGCTTGGGGTCATCACTCTTTGGGTGAGTCAACCTGGGAACGTGAGGATGATATCCGATCATAATATCTCCACATATTTGACTCATAAGGTATAATGTCTTCCTTATGCCTTATGCTTTTACTTTTTTACTTGCATGAATGATTGCTTGATTGACTGCTAGTCATAGATTGCTAGTATTAGTATAGCTTGCCCTAACACCCCTAGCCTCTTAATTAAATTCCATGGATGGAATTCTTTTAAGGTGGGTAGAGTTGTCACTCCCGTTTCCCGTTATACGTATTTTTCAGGATACGTATACGGATTTCTGACAATTGTCAAGTGACCCGTAGTTAGACTTGTCTTGTTTAGCCTAATCTTGGTTTAGTTGTCCTGGATTTATTTTGGTTCGGCTTGTCTTGGCTTAGCTTATTTGGGTTTGGTTCATCATGAGAAGAGTTCATATATAAGTCAACTATCCTCTCTCTCTCTCCTCCATAACTCGTCTTTATTTACTTCTTCTTCTTCTCCATTACTTCTCTCACCTACCAAAGAAACCCTAGGCAAGTACAACTTGCTTCATGATGGATCTTCCATTTTATTTTTCCATTCTCGTCTCCACTTGATGCTAAGCCTCTTTAGAACATGGCATTTACAGTTTTAATGGATGGATTTTTGTAGAAAATCTCGTTCTATGAAGTTTAGACCCTTGGAAGTTCCAATTTGGACTTGTTTTGAGCAATTTAGGACATTTTGAAGTTTTCGGGTTCTATGGGTTCTTCTTTGCTGTTTGGAGAGAAAAAAGTGCCCGACGCAACCTGACCCAGCTCGCGCTCTTTCGTGCGGCACAACATGATCCAGCGTGCGCTCTTTAGCACGGCGCAACCCAGCCTAGGCGCCCTTTGGCCCTGGCGCAACCTGACTTGGTGCAACCCGACCTGGCACACCCCAGTCAGGCGCAACCTGACTTGGTACAACCTGACTTGGCGCAACCTGACCTAGCACACCCCAGTCAGGCATAACCTAACTTGGCGCATCCCTGACCTGGCGTACCCCTGTCTGACGTAACCTGACCTGACGTACCCCAGCCTGGCGCAACCCAACTTAGGTGCCACCTGTTCCCCTTGGCGCCACCTGTCATTTCCCTGGCGCCAGTTGACCAACGCAACTTGTTGCACTACAAAAATTTATCAGATTAGCGACGTCTAAATACTTCGCTAATCTCAGCGTAAACGTCGCTAAATCAATTTAGCGACGTTTAGGGCGACGTTTCAGGAATGACGGAAAAAAATGTGTCGCTAAACGAAAAAACATTGCAAAACGTTGCTAGGACGACGCCATTTTGCGACGTTATTAACGTCGCTAATTAGCAACGTGATTTGCGATGTTTGTTCTTTGACGCTAAATATATGTCGCCAATTGAGCAGATTTTAGTAGTGTTGCGATGATACCCCTTACTCCCATGCATGTTCTCCTAGTTCTTGATGTATATGCATGTGATCTTGCGTATAACTTGTACTTGACCCATCTTGTGACGACCCGGCTCGATAACTGGCTGAGCATAGCATGACTTGCAAGTATTGATTATGACATGAACATGACTTGACAAGAACACGACATGTACAATCTTGATAGTGGCCCATCGAGGCACACTTTTGGCAAGCACTCTTGACATGATAAGTAACTTGATAAGACATGCAATCTTGATAGTGGCCATTGTCACCCCCAATTTTTATGAACAGGGGTATTTTGGTCATTTTTCCACTTTAGAATTATTTTGGAATTATTTATTTATTTATGATATTATTTTGGGGTTATTTGAGTCGGGTTCGAATTTTAACTCAATTCGACTTGTATCGGGGACCCGGGGTAGCTTTGACTCTAGTGGGACCCACTCATTAGTTAGACATGACCCACATGACATTATTTTTAGTTAGTGGGTTAGACTAATTATTCATGGATAGGATTGGTTTGATTAGAGACTTAAAACATGACTAATTTAGCCTCAACCTAAAACGTTTTTCCTAATATTAATTAATAAGACAAATGGGGGTGTATTAGTCATTAGCAATAGGGGACACCTATGCTTTTTGGGCCGGCCAAGAATAGAGGATAGGGTTGAGCCTCCTTTGTTATTATCCACTCCATTTTCTCTCTCTTGTTCTTTCCCAAAAATTAGAGAGAAGTCTCCATTCCCTCCACCATCAAATCAATCCATTCATCTATCAATTCCTTTCTTTTCTTCTCTATTTTCATCAAGAGGAGGAGCTAGCTAGATTTGGGGAGTTTCGGAACTCGTTCGTGTCCATTTGGAGGTCTCTACGTGTCGGTGTCGTATCGGGAGGAGTTTCCTTAGATTCGATCAACCGGGAGGTATAATCTCTTCTCTATTTCATTCCTACATACATATAGGATTATTTTGAACCCATAGGAATGACCCTCATGGTTGTATCTCCATTTGTGTCCATTTCGTTTCCATTTGGAGGTAATAGGAGTGTCCTTTGTGTGGTATTTTGTGTCCTAAAGGGAAACCCCCAATTTTGGACACACCTAGTGTTTGTAACATTGTGTGAATGATTTATTGTGACTTTAATCTCAGATTTTATATTGTTAGAGTATTGTTCTTAATGTATCATATGGTATCTACATGTATCATTATATATATATATATATATATATATATATATATATATATATATATTTATATATATATATATATATATATATATATATATATATATATATATATATATATATATATATATATATATAGGTGTCTCTCTAATGTATATGTATTGTGTGTCTTGTAGGTATGTATTGGTGTGTGAGTGTCTTTATATATATGCTTGGTGTGTGTGGAGATTTCGAGAGTGAGAGGGATTATGAGAATAAGATATAGAGAATGGGATTAGAGATTAGAGTGATAGAGAGATTGGGAGGTAAAGGATTGGAGGGGGATTTATGCCCAGCAGTAGCAGCATGTACTGCTGTATTTAGCAGCAGTGGCTCGAGCTGCTATCCCCATGGCAGCAGCTATATGCAGAGCAGCAGCAGTCCCCATAGGGGACTGCATTGAGCAACAGCAGTAGCAGTGTGCACTGCTACTTAGTAGCAGTGAGAGGGGGGATTAGCCCCAATGTTGACCCCCTATGTGTGAGCCTAAGTGTGGCACTATGTGAACCTAAGTGTGGCACTATGTGAGCCTATGTATGAATGTTTTAAGAAATGTTTTGAGAGTGTTTGTGAGGGAAATATTGTGAGTGAGTGAGTGAGTATTGTGTGTGTGAGTGAGTCATGATTTGAGATAGGTTAGCGTCGTAGTAGTATCCTAATGGATTAGAAGTTAGGGAGTGATAATTAGACTTGGTATTAGAATACCAAGTTGGAGATAGAGGATGGAAGTGGGTTTTGTGGAATGGTATCCTAAGATACTATAGAGTATCTTATGATACTTAAGGTATGTTGAGGGTAACCAACATGTGTCATAAGATGGGTTAGATGAGCTAGGTACTAGGATTTTATGGTTGGTAATGGTTAGGTAGGTTAGTGTCTAGCTATCCTAGGAAGCCTGGGTTAGTATTCCAAGGTTAGAGTGGTTTACCTTGGTATGTGCAAGGTATTGGTATTTACCTTGTGAAGGATAAATATAGGTAATGGGGTATAGTTAAGGTATTGAGTTTGACTTCTAAGATGCCTTCGAAGTAGGTTGTCTAGGTAGGTAATGACTAGATGAGGATAGTTTAGGCTAGTCTTGACTTCCGTTGACCAAGAGTTGACTTTTTGACCGAAAGTCAACTTCAAGTCAACGCTTGACCTAGAATCGACCCGAAATCAAACCAGAGTTGACCAGTTGACTGAAAGTCAACAGTTGGTCAATATTGACCTAGGATTGACCTAAAGTTGACCATAGTTGACCATAGTTGACCATAGTTGACCAGAGTTTACTAGTTGACAAAAAGTTAACTGTAAGTCAACCTTTGACCCCATTTGACATAGTTTGACTTAGATTGACTCCCAGTGACTTAGTATGACCCAATTTGACCTTGTTTGACCTAGTTTGACTCAGACTTGCATATCATGACTTAAATTAGTTTTCTTTTCATTATAAAACCCTGTTTGACTTATAGTATCTCATCTTTAGGTCTGTGATTACTCTGATCGTCTGTTCACCTTATCAGCTCAGGACCACAGGCGAGTACATTCACTGATAGTTTTCATTGTCTTAATATCTGCTATATCTAATTTAGTTGTAGTGTCTTACTCGATTTCCAGTCATGATAGTTCACGGACTAGTATATGTTGGATCATAACATGAGATGTTGTTCCTAGGTTTTCTTGGTATATTGGTGCATTCCTGTCTTGTTCTCTATACTTGTATAGATACTGATTTCTAAGGGGACTTGCTACCCTCTTATGAAATTACGTGTCATGATATGTCATGTCCAGATCCATTATACTATTCGGGATGGGAGAATTATTAGGATTATGTGATCAAAGCCTTCATGTCACTATATTCTTGTGCTTGCGTCATCCTCACCTCACGTAGGGTGTAGAGAGATCTTATTCATGTGCTTATTATCCAGGTTGGCCAGCATGACCCTTTCCAAATTTTCTTGTGATTATCGGGCCAAGTGGATAGCCTGTCCTGTAACATTTTCCAAGCCGATCATATAACGCTCTAATAATTCAAGGCACCTTTTATATTTATTTATCGTATCTTATATCCTGCTCAGTTCTATATTCAATACTTTTCTCACCATGCTATGATATTCGTTTACTCACATGTTCTACATGCCCTTATGCTATACCTTGATTGGAGACAAAGTTCTGTTCGAGAGAAGGGTTACAACCCCGGTCCTTGTTTGGTTTAAGGGTTGTAACTCGGCGTCCGAATGGTTCCTAAGTCACCCTATATCTTTGTCTTGTATTTCATTATACTGTCTCTTATAGAATTTGTCAATTCATATGGAACTGCTGTTAGTATTTGTACTTGCTCATTTTCCTGACAGTATACCGTTGATATATTACAGATGATTCTGAGGCAGACTGCTCGACCTATTATGGGGTCAAGATAGATGGAGTAGCCCAGGACTGTGGCCTGATAGTAGAGCCATTAGACTTTGCATACCCAGAGTAGTGTAGCTTAGTTAGGTTTGTCTGGACTACGATCCAGCTAGTACTTTCAGACTGTAGTTTTCTATATTATATTTTGTGACCCTGTGATGTTGTGTATATCTTTGGGCTTGTGTTGGATCTTGAACTTATTTCCTATTTTTATCTATCATATTTCCTTTCCGTACTATCTACCTTAGTTTTATCTTGTGATTGAGACTGTATTTGCTATGTCACCTCCATTCGGAGTGTATATACTGTACAGGTACCTTTATACTGTTTAGTCGTAGTATTTACAGACCTTATATACAGCATTCTACCGCCGATTCTGCGGCGTAGGCTTGACGTACCCACGTGCTCGTACCCCTGATAAGGGTGCGGGTCATGACACATTTTTGTGGTAGCCCATGCAGGTCTGTGTCGCAATTAGTGCGCTCTCGTAATGGTGCACGACTTAGAGTACTAATTACGAGCCTGCAATTAGGACGTAGGATCTAGGATATGATAGGAGTTACTCAATCTCATTTTAGGAAATTTCTGATCTTTTGATTACCATGACAACTCTTTTGTATTGAATTTAATTGTCCTTCTTTGTTATTCCCTATCATGTGCCATATTGATTCCTTGTTTCAATCTATCCTCAGGATGACGATTACTCGCTTTCAGGCAGCAGGATCTAGTGCTGTTCCGGAGAGGCCCGATCCGGTAGGACTTCCACCTCTGGCTGCGGGAGCTGCAGTTGAGGGAGTTGCCACCTCAGTTCCTGTCCTTCAGGCGGGGAGTAGCAGCGACGGTTCCAGGAGGTCTTCCACCTCCAGCTGCGGGACCGTCCATAGTCATCCCTGAGACTCTTCCACCGCTGCGTCCACTACCGACTGATGCACAGCAAATGATGGCCCTTCTACAGCAGATATTGCAGACACATAGGGCCCAGGCAGAGGCACAGCAGCATCAGGCTGATGCATCCCACCGCCAGACAGAGGTGTTACGACAGAGCATAGAGAACTCCCACTAGCTGGCGATGGCAGTAGTAGAGAGGGTTTTATCGGGTATAGTTCAGGGTGCCCCAGTTCAGCAGCAGGGTCAGGGAAGGCCTGGCACATGTCTAGATTTCAGGAAGATGAACCTGAAGGAGTTCAAGGGTACCGAGGGTATCCTGTATGCGGATGACTGGTTGGAGGATGTTCAGTGGAGCCTGGAGTTAGCAGAGGTCCTGAAAGGGCTTTGGGTGACGTCTGCGGCGAGTCAGTTTTTCGATATTGCCTTGACTTGGTTTCGTACGGATCCTCGTGCATCGGTGAGGGGTTTGACATGGAAGAACTTCAGGCGACTCTTTAAGGAGAAGTTCTACCCCGATGTGGCTCTGACAGCTCTGGAGGGACAGTTCGTCGGATTGGTGTAGGGGAACTCATCGGTGGACTAGTATGCAGCGGAGTTCTTCAGTCTGAGTAGGTTTGCACCAGATCTGATCCAGAATGAGGGGTATAAGGCCCGCAAGTTTCGGAGGGGTCTTATTCATGCTGTTCGCACTCATACTTCTAGGCAACGCGATGCGACTTTCGAGCAGATACTGATAGAGGCACAAATAGTAGATGAGGACTTCGGTCTCAAGTCGAAGAGGGGCAGCGATGTTCTTGGTACGAGCTCTAGTGCGGGGTCGACGAAGCGCCCTCAGTTCCAGCAGAGGCAGTTTCAGCAGCAGCCTCAGTTACAGATTCAGCAGGCACTAGTGTGTGCCCACCAGCACCAGGGACAGGGCCAGAGACAGACTATCCGTGCGGCTTCTACGGGAAGCCAGGGCACACTTGAGAGGCCTGTAGGAAGAGGTTGGGCGTCTGTCTATACTGTCGGGCGTCGGACCACCAGCTGAAGGATTACCACGATCGTGGAATCCGAGGAGGCTAGGACAGAGTACAGCAGGCTAGAAGACCAGCAGCTCAGCAGAGAGGTCCTCCACTTCAGACCCAGCAGCAGCTTTTTGTACAGCACCTGAGGGGAGCACCTGTGGGCAGAGTATTCGTCTTGACAGCAGATGAGGGGGAAGAGCCAGTGGGTGATGTTGTGGCAGGTCACGTTTTCCTTGATTCTTTCCCTACTTTTACCTTGTTTGATTTCGGCGCCACTCATAGTTTTGTGTCTGTTTCCTTTGCTCTAAGACACAACATTATTGCTGAGTATATGGATAGGACTTGCAAGATATTGACCGGGGGAGGCATTATCCTCGTTAATAATATCTGCAAGGGGTGGAGAGTTATATTAGGAGGCCAAGATTTGAGCGCATGCTTGCTCATCATGCCCCTTCCGAGGTACGATATGGTACTCGAAATAGATTGGTTGAGCATGCACCATGCTAGTATAGACTGTAGAGGAGGTAGGGTTCTGTTTAGGCTGCCGGGAGAGCCAGAGATTATGTTTGCCAGGGAAACAGCTGAGCGGAAGATAGGTTCTGTGGAGCTTTACTGGCGGGGCAGGCATTGCCGCATCTATTGATAGCTAATTTTATGGATGTTTTTCCCGAAGAGTTGCCTGGGATACCGCCAGATAGAGACGTTAAGTTCTCTATAGACTTAGTGCCGGGTACTGAGCCTATTTCACAGCACGTCTATAGGGTCAACAACAGCGAGTTAGAAGAGCTGAAAAAGTAAGTCGACGAGCTACAAGACAAGGGATTCATCAGATCCAGTTCATCACCTTGGGGCGCGCCAGTTCTGTTTGTACCGAAAAAGGATGGTACGATATGCTTGTGTATCGATTACAGGGTGCTCAACAATCTCACTGTCAAGAACAAGTATCCATTGCCGAGGATTGACGACTTGTTCGATCAGTTGAGTGGCACGAAGGTGTTTTTGAAGATAGACCTGAGGTCCGATTATTATCAGCTGAAGGTAAAGTTGGAAGACATTTCGAAGACGACTTTTCAGACTCGGTACGGCTAGTACGAGTTCACTGTTATACCATTTGGGTTGACCAACGCCCCAGTAGTGTTCATGAACTTGGTGAATAAGGTATTCCATCAGTACCTTGACAAGTTTGTGGGGTTCTTCATAGATGACATCTTGGTCTACTCAAAGACATCGGAGAAGCACGAGGAGCGTCTGAGGATTGTGCTCGAGACTCTTAGGAATGAGCAGTTGTACGGGAAGCTTTCGAAGTGCGAGTTCTTCTTGGACTAGGTCGAGTTCTTGGGTCATGTTGTGATCGAGCACGGGATCTCTGTGGACCAAAAGAAGATTTTAGCGCTAGAGTCTTGGTCTACACCCAGTTCAGTTGCCGAGATTCGATGCTTTTTGGGTTTGGCTGGCTACTATCGAAAGTTCGTCCAGGGCTTCTCACGAATTATGGAGCCGATGACTAGACTCACCAGGATGGACGTGGAGTTCGTCTGCTCTGAGGAGTGTCAGGCCACCTTCGATGAACTGAAGATGAGGTTGACATCAGCTCCGATTTTGACATTACCGTCTGGGACCGATGGTTTCTCAATCTACAACGATGCTTTTGGCAGGGGTTTGGATTGTGTTCTTCAGCAGCACGGGAAGGTGATTGCCTATGCATCTAGGCAATTATGTCCTCATGAGAAGAACTATCCGACTCACGATCTGGAGTTGGCCACTGTTATCTTTGCCTTGAAGTTGTGGAAACACTACTTGTATGGAGAGCGGGTTGAGATCTTCACTGATCACAAGAGCTTGAAGTACGTGTTCACTCAGAAGGAGCTGAACATGCGGCAGAGACGTTGGCTCGAGCTGATGAAGGATTGTGATATTACCTTGCAGTACCATCCAGGAAAGGCCAACGTAGTTGCAGATGCCTTGAGCAGGTATCCAGTAGCTATGTAACTGACGGCAGATCGTCATCTTTTGGCTGACCTGGATAGTTTGGGAATCGAGGTGATTATTCCGGGCATAGAGGTACAGATATGGGGCTTACAGATTCAGTCTGAGTTGATAGACAGAGTCAGATCAGCAGAGTATGATGATGTTGCCCTGAGGAGCATCAGGGAGCAGGTGCGGACAGGGTTGCTCGATGATTTCTCTATTGCCAAAGATGGGTCACTGCGGCACAGTGCTAGACTGTGCGTTCCGAGTGCAGAGCTTCGGGAGGAGGTTCTTTAGGATGTACATCGCTCTCAATACTCTATGTATCCTGGGGCCAACAAGATGTACAGAGATCTAAGGGAGCACGTTTGGTGGTACGGTATGAAGTACGAGGTAGCTCAGTTTGTATCTCGTTGCTTGGTATGCCAGTAGGTAAAGGCCGAGAGATAGAGGCCTGGTGGGTTGCTACAGCTACTACCCATTCTTGAGTGGAAGTGGGAGCACATCACCATGGACTTTGTGTCCGAACTTCTACGATCTCCTGGAGGAAAAGACGCGATTTGGGTCATAGTTGATAGATTGACCAAATCGGCCCACTTCATGCCTTTCAAGGTGGGGTTGTCTACGGAGAGGCTGGCAGAGCTATACGTTCGTCCGATCGTGAGATTGCATGGGGTTCCTATGAGCATAGTTTCAGACCGGGATAGTCGTTTCACTTCCCACTTCTGGAGGAGTTTGCAGACTAGCTTGGGCACCTCGCTCAAGTTTAGTACCATTTATCATCCCCAAACAGACAGGCAGTCAGAGAGGACTATCTAGACATTGGAGGATATACTTCGCATGTGTGTGCTTGATCTCGGTGGTTCTTGGGAGGACCATCTTCATCTGGTAGAGTTTGCTTACAACAACAGCTATCAGGCCAGTATAGAGATGTCGCCATTTGAGGCTCTATACGGACGGAGATGCCGTACTCCCTTGACATGGGACGATGTCGGCGAGAGAGTGCTGCTTGGACCGGAGATGGTAGTGGATGCAGCTGAGAAGGTTAGGTTGATTAGAGACAGACTTCGGGTAGCTCAGGATAGGCAGCGGCATTGGGCCGATAGCCATCGAAAACCGTTAGAGTTTGAGGTTAGTTTCAGTTCCTGTTTGTGATGTTTGTGATATTTGTTTGTCTTGTGTGCTAAGTTTGTTTTATGTCTAGGCTGGTGCTTTGGTGTTCCTGAAGATTTCTCCGATACGGGGCACGATTCACTTTGGTGGAGGCGGAAAGCTTAGTCCGCGCTACATCGGGCCTTTCAGTATCCTTAAAAGGGTCGGTGCAGTGGCTTATCGACTAGACTTGCCACCTATGCTAGAGAGGATGTACAACGTGTTCCATGTGTCACAGCTGAGGCGGTACGTAGAAGACCCCAGCCATGTATTGGACTATTCAGCGATCGAGGTGGGGCCTACTCTTCACTATCCAGAGCAGCCAGTGGAGATTCTGGATCGTA
>JANAVB010018599.1:9234956-9262456 GCA_029216955.1 Iris pallida
GGAGACTAAGCTCTGTTCAGGTGAAGGGTTACAACCCCGGTCCTTGTTTGGTTTACGGGTAGTAACTTGGTTACCGGAATAGTCCTTTAGTTATCTTACCGTTTATCACCCTATTTTCTCTAACTCATGTGTTTCGTTATCATTTATGACTTTATGTGCTAATATGCTGGTTTTAGTTCTTAAGTGAAGCCTCCCTTGTGGTATTTGCTCTTTCTGGGGTCTGACCCAGCTAGTTTTGTATTGCCTGATTTTGGAGTAGCTCCCGAGGATCTACCTGTCTTCCAGCCATATATTGAACACCAGGCGTAACCCTGGCAACGAGTGGGTTTCTTATTTTTCTCTTCCACTCTATTGTAAAATTATTCTTTTGAGGCATTAAGCCGTCGAGCAAGTGTTAGCTCATGTTAAAACTTATATTTTGTCTGCCTAAGGGCTATAACATGATTGACAAATCCTAGGGTTGATCATGTATGACTTTAACTCTTGCTATTCTTCGTATTTTCTATGACTACCTTCATGATCATCTGAATATATAATGTTTGGGATGCCTTATCTTGTATGTCTGATGATCTAATATCTTGTAACATTTACTTGCTTGCTTGAGATTGAGACACTAGGCTTGTTCTTGACCATAAGAGACTGCTGGCTTGTAGTTAAACCCTCATGCATTTAGACAACCATGACCGTATTGCGAGATGGGTTGCACTTCAATGTACATAGCTAGCTGTGTCTGTCTTCCGTACTCCAGTATTCTGGTTCTGGGGCGTGACAACTGGGCAGTGCTAATGTATGTTAGAAATAGTGTATAACTATTTTTCAACATTCAATTGTGCCCTTAACTGCAATGATTAAGAAATATGTATTCGTAAGTGAGGCCCAAACTGTCCGACCAGGTTAATTCTTATGAACTTTCAATATAATCAAAATCAACATTCAAATAGAAAGATAAATGTTGACTTAGAGTTTGTTGTTTTATAGCCTGAACATGTCAAGCTGCTGAGAAATATTGTGTACTATTTTATATTCTCAAAAGCCTATTTCATCTACAACTAATGCAACAATATCAATGGAAGGTATCACTTTGGCAAATATCGGTAATTGTGGGTTGCCAGTTTGTTCAGAGGAGTATAGAGATGTATTTTGTTTCGATACTAGTGGAGAGGAGTCTACAGTTAGTATAACTGTGGTTGGAGCTTCTGGAGATCTTTCTAAGAAGAAAATATTTCCCGCTCTATTTGCACTCTTTTACGAAGATTGCCTCCCAAAGGTTTGGCCATTAAGAAATTTAGATATTTAGAGTTGTGGTTTATTCAGTCAGTGGACATGGATGGCTAATCTCTAAATTCTTTGTCCACAGAATTTCATAATTTTTGGTTATGCTCGAAGTAAGATGACAGACGATGAACTATGAAACATGGTCAGCCGAACACTTACCTGCAGAATTGATAAGAGGTATTCACAATTCTTGGAGTTAATTCATTATTTTGGCTGTTTGTCTATGTTATTTTAAACTGAATAGTAGGGTATTTTTGGTTTGCATTGTCCAATTATCTTGGAAATAGTATCTGGATACAAGATATGTTCTCAAATTGTGTTTAATCTTTATATTTTTCTAATGACTGTCTAGGGATAGTTGCAGTGAAAAGATGGATCAGTTTCTTCGAAGATGTTTCTATCATTCGGGTCAATGTAATTCGGAAGAAAGTTTTATAGAACTGGATAAGAAGCTCAAAGAACATGAGGTAACTTTTGTGAAAAATATAGTATAAACCTCTGATTCTGGTTGATGTGGTTATCTTTTAGATAAGTCCTGATTGATTGATGATACACTCTCTTAGTGATTATCAAGCTTGGTCTTGTAATTGGTGGTAAAAAGTGGTACATGATAATAACTGAAAGTAAATGATACTCACTTATGTGGAGAATATTATAATAGATGATAGAACTGTGCATACAAATGTTTACTACTATTTATAGCAATAATTTGGGCTAGACTTGTGTTTTCTTGGGTTTCTTTAGTTTTATCTTATACTAGCTGAAGCAGATCAATAAAGTTATCCAAACAATTTAGTGTAGACTCGTATTGGCTTGGGTTGCTTCTATTTTCCCTTCTATTACTACTTGAAGTAGATAAATAAACTTAAATCTGAACAATCTTGAGGTAGACATGTTTGCTTGGGTCACTTCTATTCTCCCTTATATTTCTACCTGAAGTAGATCAATAAATTAATCCAATAAGTAAACTTATGTATGCAATATCTCAATGCAATTATTTGGATTAGTTAGAAAATTAGAACCAACATGTGGAATTAAAATCTTTCTCTTTTGAAGGAAAACAGTTAAAAGACGTGGTCTTTTACCTGTAAATATGCAGTGAAACATCTAACAAAATTGTTTGACAGTTTTTTTTGTCATGCGTGTTTAGTATGCTTGCTTCATTAGTTTTAGTTAGTTTGCATGGATTTACTTTATTCTCATAGTTTGCAGTTTTGGCCAATTTTTCTGAATGATTATCAGTTCAATTATTAAGTTTTGACTTCCATAGCTCTATACCCTTTCAGCTTGCAGATGGGTTAATCTTAGAGAAGACCTTTTGCCCCTTGGGAGTTCTCCTAATTGTTTTTGAATCACGACCTGATGCCTTAGTTCAGGTATTGCAAAGCCATGTATTTTTTTGCCCATTTCATATGTGTGCCTCATTTGGTACATTCTCCTGCATCTTAAATACCCTCATAACTACTTTTAACCTCTGCTTATGCTAGAAAACCTTAAGTCAAATAGAAATATGGTCCAATTTAACTTTACTTTTCGACGAAGCAAAAATAGAATGATGCAAAAATATGCTAGAAAATACAAGTCTTCTTAAAAGGAATCTCATTTGATGCTCCATTTCAAATTCAGATGACTTAGTGAGCAATTTAGAGATCTATATCTGATACTTGGATCACATTCACTTGAATTATCCTTGATACTTGGCCAATTATTATATATTGGTTCAGTTTTGCAGCACAAAAATCGTGTGAATGTTTGTATTCAGATATATCTAGGATACCTGTATGCATTTTTACCCATATTCATTTCCCGTACAGCAAACTGAACCGATATCTAATCATCAACGAGAAACTTTACATGATTGATAATTTAGCTAGCCTTCAGATTCTTTACATGATTGATACATGTTTGTGTTATAGTTTCAGTATGGCTAGCCTTCAGATTCTTGTCAAGTGATTCAAATTGTCTCGAGTTCTTGTGTATGCAGCAATAAAGTCAAACTGTATTGACAATTCTTTAATAGTGAGTTGAATATATATAAGAACATGTAGGAAAATATTTTGATAATTTGTGTTCTTGATCTCTCAGGAACTTGCTGAAAAATGAAGGTACATGCATGTCGTGAATAGGAGAATGCTGTGGATATGGGAGGGATGTGCTCCGATCTGGTTTGCTACATTTTTTGATTCATTTTGTATGGTTGGGTTATGTTTTGTGGTGACAAGTGATGGATGTTTGTGGTTTGGATGTTTAAGTGGTATGGAAACAACATGTGTGGGATATGTGTACTTTGTGGTTGGACAAGTGAAGAATACATGTGGGGGAATGTGTATTGGAAGTTTTTGTTATGAAAAATAAAGTTTGTTAATATGAAATTTAGGTTTTATAGTAATTTGATGTATGTAGCTGCTGTTTATATATAATTCTTGATGGAATTTTGGCAAGCTTCTCTTGACGGTACTTTGGATAGCTTCTCTTGACGGTTGTCAAACGTCAATTTTAATTCAAATCATGCTGCATAATAGCCTGTGAATAAATGTTTTTCTTGACGGCTAATAACCGTCATCTATGACGGAGTCAAGAAAAGTTTTTGCCTACGGTTTCTAAAAACTACAATCTTGACGGCTAAAAATAGTCAAGAAAAGTGTACTTCATATGACGACCAAAAACTGCCAAGAAAAGCCCTTCCAGCGACCGTCAAGAAAGGGGGCGCCTTTTCTTGAATCCAGCCTACTTGACAGATCCGCAACCGTCAAGATACCCATTTCTTGACGAGGAATCACCGTCAAGAAAAGCCCTCATTCTTGTAGTGCAAAGTACAAGAAGTATGATCATCAGACATACAATAGTAAAGCGTCCCAAACCATTTATACATGGATGATCATGAAGCTAGTCATACCAAAGTAGAGAAGTAGCAAGAGTAATAGTCATACATGATAAGCTCTAGCTATAGTCTAGAATACGTATATCATGTTTTGGACCGTAGGCTAAATGTTCAGATCCAAACACGAGCTAAACACGTGCTCGGAGGCTAAATGCCACAAAAAAATAATGTACATATTAAGTAAGAGAATGATAAGAAACCCACTCAGGTACTCTGGTGCTTCGAATGGTCACCGTCGAGTAGATGGTGCGAAAGATCCCTTGGGCTCCTCTATCAGTTCTGGCCAAACAAAACCAGTAGGGTCAGACCCCAAATAGCAAGTACGACAAAGGAAGCCAAACTACGGAATAAAACCAGCAATAATTAACATATCAACGGTTAGAGATACAAATATGTAGATGTGAATCGAGACTCGTGCACTACCAATAGACTTATCCAGAGAATAAAAAAGACAATAAGTAATGCATCATGTGACGTAAAGTAATTGTTTGCCATTAAAAATAAAAGATAGGTATTACAGAAATACTGAAAATGATTGTAAACTCGCTTGTACAAAGAAAAGCCTAGAATGAAATCCTAGGAAATAATCTAAGTACAATTATTTAGTTTTTTTATTCTGGGGGGTGACGGTGGAGGCTCGAAAAAGTGTATCAACTCTGCCTTACTCCTTGGACTATCTGACGCAGTCTTTAGCTCTTGAAGAAATTGTCTTTCGAAGGTTGTCAGCCTTATGTAGGGGTGTGGCACCCTATTATTTATAGTGGTATATATTTTGAGCTGCATAGATGGCCTGTGGCCACGTGGCTAATCAGCACGTGAAGACCCGCTCTTTGGCCGCCAGCTGTCGATTTGTTGGGATTTTGTTACAGCAAATCTGGGTGGTTGAGACTTGGTCAGCCTGCCACGTGTCCTATCGCAGGATAGAAATCATTTTAAGCCGCATGAGTCTATCAGTTTTCGACCATATGGGGCCGCATGAGACTTATGCGGCTTAAGTCGCAATCTTCCTTAGCCCGCATATAGCTTAAGGACTTTTAAGCCGCATAGATTCTGTATTTTGGGCCGCATAAAGCTCATACGGCTTGGGTCACAGTCACCCTTGGCCGCATGAAGTTCGGAGACTTTGGGGCCGCATATGTTTGAGCCGCATAAGGTTCATGCGGCTTGGGTAACACACTTTCTGGCTGCATGAAAGTGTATGAACCCTGCTTTTGGTGACGTCTCACGTCTTATCTTTTTGTCAGAGTGTCAGAGCTGTCATTTTTGTCAGTTTTGACAGAAATTGTCAGCTTTATCAGACAAACTGATCTACTTGGCCACATATCTTTCTTCTGCGGCTCAATTCAGTCTGGTTGTCGACGGGCCGCATAAGGTGTTGAATCTGTCATACGGCTCTCCTTTATATGGACCTATTTGGCCTAAAGTAGATATGCGACAAATTGTGATCCGCATGAACCCCATATTTTCTATGCTTCTACAAGACCCCCTTCAAAGTTTTCAAATTACAAATTTGGAATACTTTGAATAAGAAGCATGAAGATATGTCAAGCCGCAGGGAGTCTTCAAGTCGCAGGGAATTTTTGAACCGCGGAGAGATCTCGAGCCGCAGGGAAATCTTGAGCCACAGGAAAATCTTGAGCCGCAGAGAGACCACATCTGCCTGCCAACTGTCACTGTTGTATTTAATTTTCTTGATTCGGTTGTGGATCTCTTTTCGAGATAAAGCCGACGGTTACTAGCAATAAAGTCCCCAAACGTCGACATTTTCTTAAATGATCTCGAGAATCGAAGAGGCGCTCTTCAAGATGAAGCCGACGGTTATTAGGGATAAAGTCCCCAAACGTCGTCATTATCTTTAATGATCTCGAGAATCGAAGAGGCACTTTTCAGCAACTCTATAAATAAGGGTCATTCGGAGAGAGATTTTTCCCTTTCACCTTCTTCTCCTTCGACTTCATCATACTTTCTGCTATGGCTCCAAAAGCTTCCAAGTCGACTGGAGTGGTGGCCAAAAGGAAGGGACTTGCTTCTCCATCGAGAGCAGCAGACTCTCCAAAAGCTTCCAAGAGTAAGGATGGTGGGAAGGCGACGACTAAAATTTTGAATGGCCATATCGCATATTTTATGCGCAGGCCTGTCGTATACTGCATTTGTGCTTCATGTTTGGTCGATGCATGCCCTATCTCATTTGGACCGCATGTGTTCTGTATGATAGGGCCGCATGGGCTGAGCCGCATGAGCGTTGCTTATTTAAACTTGAACCGCATAAGTGCCCCATGACTGATCTGCATGAACACTTCATGACTGAGCCGCATAGGCACTACAACAGAAATACCCTTTAATGACGGCTAAAAACCGTCATTAATGACAAACCATGACGCTTTTTTTTTAAAGCAAGCGTGATGAAAACGGGTGTTATAAATGTTTTTTAAAAGCGTCATAAATAAAAACGTCATTAATATGATGAGTTTCTGCTACACTTATTTTCAGCGTAGTTTGAAAGCGTTATGAATATATAATCTGTATAGACTCAATTCAGCACATTTATAACGCTCAATTCTGCACATTTATATATTACTTTCCAAAAAATTATAGATCAATGCTCAATGTTGCTCAATTCAATTTCAAAAAATTTATTTTGAACCATATTCACAAGAAAACATCTAAATGTTATAGAGTACCATTTAACCCATTTACAAATATATACATAATATATATCACCATCTTCATTACATTTTTTTCAAAATAGGACATCCAAATACATATTTTTACAACTACTACTAGTAAGTAGACCTTCAAAACTATTAGTACATTGGCTTCAACTTTGAGCACATCAAAACTGTCGGCATCACGTAGCAAAACCTTAAAAAAGATAAAAAAAAATTACCAAAAGACCACCTCATGTCTTAAGAGTTGGTACCAAGTTTCCAACAAGAAAATAGCAATTGAGGATCACGTAATAAAATACTTTCATATACATTGAATCTAAGAATGCATTAAAATACCTACCTGTAGTAATAAACAGTCCACTCAAAGAATGAAAGAAACAGGCCACTCAAAGAATGCAATCAAATGTGAGACATGACAGAAGACGAGGTAGCTACTTGAAACTTTGTTGAAAGGGTTACAACTCAAAAGTATGAGCAACTTCTGCACATTGATGAGCCACCAAGTTAACACCGAAGTGCATGCTAATAATGCTAATTACATTTCAGGGAAACTGAACTGGTAAATAAAATTTCCTAAAAGTATATACATGGCATATAGAAATATATGAGCAAGTCCTATATAGATGCAACATCTCCACAAATATGCTTATTCAAACATAAACTACACATTAATAGTAAAACCAAAAAATTACTACCACCAAGTTGATACTATTATGTTGTCCCAAGGAATTTCTAGAATTCTCAAAGCCCTTCAAGAAATGGCACATCTCTAAGGATCATAAACAAAAAGCTATTCTAAATTACCAAGAAAAGATTATAGAAGAAAACCTTAGCTTTTCTGTTGGCAAGCGATCAACATTGTAATTTATAGCTAATTTCTCAGCCATATCGCCTAATGCAACCTGCCAAGTATCCAACAATTAATTAGAAAGTCTATGGAACATAAATAAAAGTACCTAAGAAACTGGTAAAAGACAGCTCTATCTTTAAATTATTCAAAAAGGCACATATAAGTACTCCAGCTCCCACATGTATTTCATAACTTTGGTATATATATATATATATATATATATATATATATATATATATATATATATATATATATATATATATATATATATATATATAAAAATAAAAAATATATATATATATATATATATATATATATATATATATATATATATATATATATATAAATATATATATATATATATTTTTTTTTTAATATATAAATATATATATATAAATATATAAATATATATATATATATATATAAATATATAAATATATATATATATATATATATATATATATATATATATATATATATATATATATATATATATATTATTTTCAAATTGACTCCCATAGAAAATGCATTTGTACATATGAAAAACCACAAACAAATTCCATAGCTCTTACTCTTCATATTAAACCAACTAAATTTAGGAGAAAATAAATTATTTTTGGAAATCAAAATCATTACAAAGAATAACTAATATAAAACAAAATCCTACAGAAAAAAAAACTCAGACCTTTTTTTGGCTTCTTTTTCATTACTTTTTGAGTCAAGCACTTTCCTGGTAGCCATTCGATTTCAGTCCTAGAGACAAACAAAGAGAAGACTTACAATGCCTGTAACTGAAAAACTGAACAAAAACTAACTAGCAGATGACAGAAATAAACATATACCCCAGTGCCTTCTTTAAAATTGGCTCTTCGTCATCGATCATGTGATATGTTTTTGTCAAAACTGAATTCTTGAAATAAGGGTTAGAATTGAAGAAGAATTCAAGTTTGAAACCCTTTGGGTCATCAATTTTACACCACTTTATGTCTTTTAAAAACGTCAGAGCTTCTTCATCACGCTCTTGGATCTGTCGTTTCGATGTAGAATAATTCTATCAGCTATCAGAGTTGGGTTAAAAAAACAAAATTTTACTACTGCTAACCTCTTCAGCCAGCACTTCACTAGTTTTTATTGCAGTAAGCCAGAAGTTAGGCACGCCCTTTTCTGGAGCAACAAAATAATGAGTATATAAAAGAAATGTTAATAACTTCAAGAACATCAAGTTACAGAGCAAACCTTCACTGGCTTCCTCGGCATTTTCATTCTTAGCACCTTCCACTTCAACCACACCATTCACAATTTCATATCTCTGTTAAAGTTAAATAGCAGATTCCAGTTAATGTTCCAGTAAACAAAACCAACAACAGTTTGGTATGAAAAGCTGCAAATGAACTAATTTATCTTGAAAAATTGAATTCACAAAAAAAACCTGGCATTGTCCTAATTTAGAGGCACCAGAGTGAGATACAACATCAAGAACATATAACAAAAAAGAGAGTATATACCTTTGTGTACAGTGGCTCATATAGCTTCTGGTATTTATCTTCAAGCGCTGCCCTTTCCTCAAAAAATTATTTTCAGTTACCAAAACCTAAAAAAGGATCTAAGAATGCCAAGCCTATTGCCAAAACAAAATCATTACAAAGAATAACTTTGCGGAGAAGACGACTTTCGGATCCAAGCTGGGGCATCCATGGCCTACTAGAACCTGAAGATCCTTCCTCGACAACGACCTGAACCACAATACCACAAAAAGCTCAGACCTTTAACAGCATAAAAAAGCTACAAACTTCGACCACCGCCATACTTGAGGATGTCGAAGCGGTCACGGGCGAAGTTGATGCAGGCGTTGCGCACGGTGATCCAGTCGCGGGAGAAGTCGAAGCCCACCTCCTTCCGGACCTCCTCCGCTAGCCCGCCCTCGGCGGAGGAGAAGTAGGTCCGGCGGTCGAAGTAGTTCTGGTGGCCGAGGAGCACGATCCACTCTGGCCACGGGTGGATCACCTCCACCTCCTTCTTGAGGAAGTCGGTGATTTCAAAATTAGGGTACTCGATCATGGGGACGTTCGCCAGCGGGAGGAGCACCTGGGAATTTCAAAATTAGGGTTCAGAGATTTTAGGGATTTTCTAGGGTTAGGGTTTGGTGAGACGTACTTTTGGGCGCTCGAGAGTGATGGGACGGAACTTCTGGGCGAAGCTGTCCGCGAGGAGGACGGCCTGGAGAGTGGTTCGGACGAGTTCATCGGGGTCATCGGAGTTGGTACGACCGCCGCCGCCTTTCTTCTGCGCCAGTGGAGCCGCCGATGGAGCCGGTAGAGAGAGGGAGTGGACTAGGGGTTTACGTACGAAGCGGTCTGAGCTGAGATATTTGTGGTTTGGGTTAGGGTTTTGGAGTTGGAGGAAAGAAGAAGAGGAGGAGGAGGAGAAGGAGAAGGAGAAGGAGAATGAGAAGGAGAAGACCAGAACGATTTTGGAGGGGAGGGGTTTTGGCCAAAATTGAACTTAAAAAATATTACAAGTTTGCCACCGCTCTAAAATATTAACAACGTTTTGCTTTATAAACGTTATAAAAAGTCCAGAATTAGCCAAAACCGTCATAGAAAAAAGGTATTTCGAACTTTCATAACACTTTTTTATCAGCCGTCATGAAATCCACTTATCAAGCATCATTCATAGGTCTTTTTGTTGTAGTGAGGTACCTCATGACTGAGCCGCATGAGCATTTTATGATTGGGCCGCATAATTGCCTCATGACTGAGCCGCATGAGTACTTTATGACTAGACCGCATGAGTATTTTATGACTGAGCTGCATAAGTGCCTCATGACTGAGCTGCATGAGTACTTCATGACTGAGCCATCCTTATGACTTTGGGCCGCATGAGTACTTCATACCTGAGATGCAAAAAATGTATAAGTGCCTCATGACTGAGCTGCATGAGTTGCATAAACTGCATAAGTGCCTCATGACTGAGCCTCATGAGCACTCCATGACTGAGACGCCTAAGTGTCTCATGCCTGAGCCGCATGAGTTCTGTTAGGCCGCATAGCTAAAAAAAAGAGTCCTTTGTTTTTATATGACTATCTTCTTTCTTTGATTTTTGTAGCATCCGTACCGAAGGCTGAAACCATTGTGAATGAGGAGATGCTGCCCCCCTTTCATCAAATAAGGGTCACCGTTTGTTGAAGAGGAGGTGATACCAAAAGTTGAGGTAAAAGAAGAGCTGGCGTCCACCTGGGAGGAAATTACTCCCAAGATTGAGGCTGCTATGAAGGAGGAACCTAAGTCTGAGAGTAGCAGCACTAGGAGTTCTGACCCTCCTGCTCCTGCCGAAGACCTTAATCAAATAGATCTTTCGTATGCGAAATGGCTGAGAGAATGGTATACGCCTCAACGCAACTATGATCCTTGACTGTAGGTATCCATGGGATGCCATGTAATTGTTGTTTCCAGGAATATGACAAATAAGCATTCGTATTTGTCTTTGTGTTTCTATCTGTCTTTAGCTGTAGTTCATTGTTTGCTTCTTTTGGATACCAGTGTAATCCTTTACTGAAGGTGTAGTCCTGTGAATGTAACTAATTTTGAATAAACAGAATACACGCACTCCATTCTTTATTCGTAGTATTTTGTGGTGCTTGTACTAGAGGGCCTAATACAACATTTGTGTTTGATAAAGAACATCCCACTGGGGATTTTTGTGGACCTATTGCCCTTTTGTGTATCTGGAAATACGAACAAATAGATTTGAATGATATTTTGTGGACATACTACTCTTTGGTACACCGATGGTGCGAGTAATAGATTAGGATAACTTTTATGGACTTATTACCCTTTTTGTGTACTGGCGATGTGAGTACTAATAATAAGTGGAGAGAAAACCAACATATTTACTCAGAGGTAATGAGGACGTGGTAAAAATGGGTCAAAAATAAAGCCTCCCAACTCAGAGGTAATGAGGACGTGGTAGAAGAAGGCCTAATAGGGATACACAGAATAACTCAGAGGTGCTATCGACGTAGAAGTTCTATGTATTGGGTGGTTTGTTTGTGATGTTCGGAAAAACAACGCAGAGGTAATATGGACGTGGTTTTTTTTTTTCCGTTGGGGAATTTTGTGGACCTATTACCCTTTTTGTGCACCGATGGTGCGAGTAATAGATTAGGATAAGTTTTATGGACCTATTACCCTTCTGCGTACTGGTGGTGCGGGTAATAGATTTTGAGGCAAACTCTTGTGGAAAAAAATATTTAGTGTAGAAGTTCATAGATATGACCAGAAGATGAGGTATAAATCCACTCGGAGAAGTCAAAGAGTAAGTTAAGTGGTACCTGAAGGTACATAACTCAGTAATCTGGGTGATTTGAGGTCATAGTGTAAGTTCAACAATACTAGAGGGTACATAACTCACAATCTGAGAGATAGTTGGAAGATGTCGTTTAGACTTAATATTTCTTGAGAAACTTGCCTTTGATGGGGATCATGAGCAAGTCTCCATTTTGTTTTGCGAGACGGTACTCGCCGTTGGAGAATACGGTCTCGATGATGAACGGACCCTCCCATTTTGGCTGGAATTTGCCGGAGGTCTTGTGAGTCATGACCATTGGTCTGCGAATGGCCAAGACGAGATCGTCGACTTGGAATATTCTTTGTTTGAATTTCTTGTTGAAAGCCCGAGAGATGCGTGCTTAGTAAAGCTCTATGCTTTGTTGATCTTGTAAATGCTTCAAGTCTAACACTTCTAACTCTTGTAGCTGTCGGCGGAAGTTATCGTCCGACGTTAATCGGTAAGTAAGGGCTACTCGAAGTGAGGGGATCTGAGTCTCCAATAGGAGGACTACCTCGCTCCCATAAACCAACGAGAACGGTGTATTTCTTGTAGCCGTCCGAATCATGGTACGATATGCCCATAAGCACTCGTCAAGCTTTTCATTCCAGTCGCATTTGTTTGAAGACACAAACTTTTTGAGGAGCTTGATTATGGTTTTGTTGAAAGCTTCAGCCAGACCGTTAGCCGATGGGTTATATGCTGTCGAGCCCATGTTCTGAATTCGATTCTTGTCACAAAATCGATAGAAAGCGTGGCTTGTGAACTGCGGACCATTATTATAAATAATCCTCCGGGCAGTCCAAAACGGTAGATGACGTGATGTTTTATGAAGCTAATCACGTTCGATGTCTTCACCTCTGCAAGCGGAATAACTTCCGCCCATTTGGAGAAGTAATCGGTGATTTCAAGTATGAACCGATGCCCCCTAGACGATGGTGGGGTGACTGGCCCAATGACGTACATTGCCCATGCTTCAAATGGCCAAGAGGCCACTGTCGGGTGCAAGAATTCGGATAGCAGATGTATGAAATCTGCAAGGATCTGGCAAGCCTTACACTTCTTTACATAATCAACTGCATCTGCTACCATTGTGGGCCAGTAATAACCTATCCGGCGGAGACGATCTTGCAATTTCGGGCCAGGTTGGTGAGCCCCGCAAGCACCATCGTGAGCCTCACATAAGGCTTCTTTGACTTCTACATTTGACAGGCATCTTAATAGCAGTCCATCGTAGGATCGTTGATATAACATTTTCGTCTCCGTATCATTGAAGAATCTGAGAGAGCGTCTTTTGATTGAAGTTGCTTCCTTTACATTCTCTGGCAGAATTTCGTAGACTACAAAGTCGATGAGCGGGCGTCTACAATCTTGTATGTCATTTGTTATTTGGACAGAATTACTCGTACCCAGTTGGACGTTATTATTGGGACAGACCAGCTCATGGCCTATTACGTTGACTAGATGATGAGTATCATTCGGAAGTGCCAAGGAAGCGGCGAGGCCTGCTAGGGCATCGACTTCGATATTTTGGAGCCTAGGAACATGCTCTATAAAGAAACCATATAAGGTTGCATTGATGACAATTGCTGTCTGATAGTAGGGAATCAGGTCCTTATTGCGAACCTCGTATGAACCTCGGATCTGGTTAACAACCAACTACGAGTCACCATATGCTTCCAGGTACTTGATCCCTACTTATTTCACGAGTTGGAGTCTGATGACTAGAGCATTATATTCGGCTACGTTGTTTGAACAGGGTTCTGTAAGAGAATATGCCCGATTGACTACTAGTCCAGAGGGAAAAAATTAATACCACCCCGACTCCAGCGACGATATCACCTTGTGGCCCCGTTCTTGAAGCACCATCAAAGAACATTCGCCAAATGGCATAATGTGAAGTCATATTTGAGGCGACGACTTCATCGAGGATTTTTTCATAAATTTTGGCTATTTTTGAGCCTGGATGGGCTGCTAGGAAGTTGGCCAGGACTTGACCTTTGACAGCCTTCTGCGGAACAAAAACCATGTCGTATGGGGATAATAGTATCGCCCAGGTGGCTAGACGAGAACTGAGTGTGCCTGGCTTGGTCATGAGAACCCTGAGAGGATTAACTCGTGAAACAACATGGATGGTCTGCCCTGTCACATAGTGTCGTATTTTCTTAATGGCGAACACTAGGGCAAGTCACTCCTTCTCCACGGCGGTGTACCTATGTTCCTGTCCTACCATCATCCGACTAAGATAGTAAATGGCTTATTCATGTTGTGCTAGCAAAGCACCGAGGGAGTGTTTCATCGCCCGTACATAGAGCAGGAAGGGCTTTCCGGTGACCAAGGCTACCAGAACTGGCGAATTCGTCAGGTACTCCTTAATGTCATCAAAGGCATGCTGACATTCCTCATTCCATACGAAAGAGACACCTTTCCTCATGAGTTGAGTGAAGGGTTGACATCGCCCTGAGATGTTAGATATAAACCTCCTGATATAGACTAGTCTTCCCTGAAGGCCGCGGAGTTCACGGAGGTTCCTCGGTGGACTCACCTCCAGGATTGCTTTTGTTTTTTCGGGATCTATGTGAATGCCCAGGGAAGTAATGACAAAGCCCAAGAACTTCCCGTTGGACACGTCCAGGAACGACTTGGTGGGATTCATCTTTAGGTTGTGCGCTCGCATGAGGTCGAACACTGTTCTCAAATCATGTAAATGATCATTTTTGGAGCGACTTTTGACGGCGATGTCGTCAACATAACACTCCACCGTCTTGCGTAAATGAACTATGAAGATGACACTCATAGCCCGTTTATATGTAGCACCGGTATTGTTCTGGCCGAAAGACATGACCGTATAATAATACACACCGATCGGTGTTCGAAATGATATATGCTTCTCGTCATCAGGAGACATTTTGATTTGGTTATATCATGAAAAGCCATCCATAAAGGACATGCGCTCGAAGCCGCACGTATTATCGATCATTATGTCGGTGATCGGAAGAGGGAATTCATCCTTAGGGCATACCGCATTCAGATTGCGGAAGTCAATACAAATTCAGATCTTTCTGTTCTTATTGATGACTGGTACTACGTTGGCTATCCAGTCTGGATGCTGCTCTTCACGGATGAAACCGCTAGCTATAAGCATGTTTACTTCTTCTTCAATGGAGTTCATGATGTCTGGACGAAACCGTCGCTGTTGTTGTTTGACTGGTTTTACGTCCAGATAAATGTTGAGCTAATGAAGTACGATCTCGTGATTTAGCCCTGGTATACCTTCATAGCTCCAACCAAAGAATGTATTCTCTGACAAGTTGCAACAACGACTCCCACTTGTCGTCTGTCAGGCTTTTACTGACGAAGATTGGCTTTGGAGAGGATTCATCACTGAGGGTAACTTGCATGACCTCGTCCTCAGTGGGAGGATCATGAAGTTCAAAGTATTTCTCCCATTGTGCATCTAGTTGCTGGACCCACGGCTCCGACTCAAGTGGATCGAGCAGATCTTTGTCTTCCTCTTCGATATCAACGGATGTTATGTTGACAGATAATGTCTGTCTAAATATATCTTCAATGCTGTTATCAGAGTCGTAAGTGGGTGACTCGAACGAATGAGAGTGCCACTCGCATTCTTTATCGAAACTTTCGGGCATTGTTGGTGGTGTAACATACCCAAGGCCATGTCTGGATTTATGATAATGGTCCTGAGGTTTCCCTGCCGGTGCCGACGGCTATAGAGGCAATCACCGACCACTGTCATAGTACAGACCCGGGGTAGTCTCCATGTCGTACCCCTACTTTTGTATGAAGTACTTGGCTTGAGGACTATACAGGTAGAGCGATAAACTTCGAGCGTCGGGTCCGAGATCGAACTCTCATGGCGTGAAAGATTGAGGACCTTCTTTTCGGCCAAAGATTATCGTGTGATCC
Organism: Iris pallida; assembly: GCA_029216955.1. Lineage (NCBI taxonomy): Eukaryota > Viridiplantae > Streptophyta > Magnoliopsida > Asparagales > Iridaceae > Iris > Iris pallida. The sequence continues at coordinate 9,250,885 of JANAVB010018599.1, forward strand.
CATCCTCTTCTGTCTGGGACCAGGAAGTAAGCACCTTTAATGGGAGCAAGTTGATTTCGGGTATGGACGATTATCACCCATGTGTATAGGCTAACGTCTAGACAGTCCCGTACAGCATACATTAGATTAGGCTTATCATACTCGAAATAGTCTAACGGAAGCCTCTTATTGATGAAATAAGAAATTTTGTCCACAGGGATTACATCATCAGGAGAGAGGCTATCCACCTGTGTAACCAGGTATTTGGCGAGTTCTACGTCCTCTTCGGCTACCCCCTTGCGAGCTTAGAGGTCGGGATGCTGTCTTAGGCAACTTGACCACCAAGGGTTCTGCATGTGGTATTGACTTGCCTGAGGATGTTGGATCGACACTTGGTTGCCGGCTCGTCTTGCGAAGACGGATGACAATTGGCTCGGCAAGGGACTATGTGTCTTCCGGTTGCCTTTGAGTAGATTTTGGTAATCGGATCACCACCGGCGTTACAGAGGGCCTCGCATCTTCTTGTTGCCTTTGATTGGATTTTGGCAATCGGATCACCATCGGCCCTATGATAGGTTTTAGCTCTTGGCTGGATCTCGGGAGCCGGATGACCATTGGTTCCAACTGCGTAGGTGAGGCAGGAGAACCGAGCACCTCTTTATGTAAAGTTTCGACGAGGGGTACGGCCTTGCCGGTTTGCAGGCATGGAGATGAATTCTCAAAGGTTCATCTGGCCCTGTGATGGACTCTAGTTCGTCAGTTATATGTTTCCTAGATTCGTCATATATACAAGCCTCAGAAGAGTAATAAGATTCAACCCCTTTGAAGGCATCGATGTCGGCAAATTCAGTCTTCACGAAGCCGTGCTTACTGACATACTTGAAGTACTGGTGAAGGATGGATGGCACGATCATATAGTCATGTATTCACGGACGTCCCAGGAGGATGTTGTAGGAGGTGTCTGCATCTATGACGTAGCAGGTAACCTCCGTCTTCAGGTCACCAATCTGATATTTTAATCGAATCTTCCCTAGGGCATAGCTCCTTTCTGAGTTGAAACCGCTAATGGCAGTGTTGGTCACCACTAGCCAGTGCATGGGGATGCCAAGAAGTTGAAGCAAGCTTTTTGGGATGATGCTTATCGACGAGCCAGCGTCAATATGCATCTGATCCACCTTGATGTCGCCTATATATCCAGTGTAGTACAAGGGCGATCATGCAAGTTGGACTTGATCAACATGTCCTGTGGAGTAAATATGATGTTGGACATTACATCTGTGCTATTGCTGTCCTGTAGATCTGCTGACAGGTCTTCCCATGGAGGCTTGACCTGAGCTAAGTAGCCGTCATCACTTTGGAGTGCTTCGCTCAATGCGACACGAAGATCCTTGGAGAGCCTTAGGAGCACGTATAACGACAACTTTGCTGGCGTATTAGGCAATTATGCTAATATGTCAAAGTTTTAAGGTCTCTCTAGTCCTTCAGGTGCATCGTTACGGAGTGGCCTATCGAAGCGGGTTTCCTTTGGCTTGGACTTATTCGCCAGTGGAGGCTGAGATAGCCTTGGAACATCAGAGGGAGACAACGTTGCCGGCTGAGGATCTTCGACTGAACTGTCCTGTGTGGGCTGCACTTGTGCTTCAGACCGGGTAACAACGGCTGCAGCTTTCTCAGCTTTGGCTGAAATTGTATGACAGGATCTGGACTTCCTTTCCTTTTTCTTGTTGGTAGGAGATGACACCTTCGGGCACTAAGTCCGGATGGACCCACATGATCTCTCCTCGCGATGTGGTGAGAGGTACCAATCCAGATGTCTGGTTCCGGATGGATAGAAGATTAGTAACCTCCATCGTTGCCCGAGGGACAGGTATTACCCCGTCTGGAGTGCTTGTTGGTGGAAAGTCGCCGAACTGAATTGAAACCATGTTCGCCGCCATGGTAACCTCTTCAAAGTCTATCGACAGAGCTTTGGAGTCGATAAGACTCTGGATGTACCGTTTTAATTAGAAGCAGTCATGAGTGGAATGATAGACATAGCGGTGGAAGTAACAATATTTTGGGTCCTCTATTTCTGTCGCTCGTGGCTCGCACCTTGGTGGAGGGAGCTGGATCCTACCCCCTTGCAAGAGCATATTAAAGATAGGTTTGACATGACTATCTTCAAATGAGTAATTGACCTTGGGCCACTGACCTTCCGCCTATTTTTGTTTGGGCTTTTGGGTCGCATCAGCGACCATGGCCTGTTTGCCCTTATTGTCTCGGTTGGAGGTGGTGCCACAGTTGTTGTTGTTGGAGGTGGAACCAGGACGTCTGCCTTTATCCTCTCCATCTGGGATGTGTAATCCCAACTGACGAGCCTTCTTCAATTTTGTCTCCGTATTGGTAGCACTTATGATGAAGGTCGTCCAATCCCTGAACAGATCGTCGCCCATCCAGAGGCTAATTGCGGAGAGCAACTTCTCCTGGCAGATTTCAATCAAGGAGCTCTCGGGATTGCCTTGGGGCAATCTTATTGCGGTTTGGCAGAACCGTTCGATATAGTTCCTTGTTAGCTCCCTCTTTCTCCCTGAACGACGTCCATGAGAGATGACATCGTCACATCATGCCCCACTTCGTAGAATCTTTCCAGGAACATGTGCTTGAAGCCGTCAAAAGAATGGATGCAGTTGTCGGGAAGGTTGCGGTACCAGTCGAACGCGATCCCCTCTAATGCTTCGATGAATTATCGTGTGAGGATGGCGTCACTATGCGATAAGTGGTCCATTGTGACTTCAAAGTAAGTCATGTATCGACTAACAAAGGTCTTTCCGTCATATGAATCGATATGAAACGGCTTGTACCGTAGTGAAAAAGGCACATCTCTCCATGCAACGGGATACGACTATAGTATTCTGAGGTCCCGAGAGGAGTCTCGGGCATTGAACGTTGCTCGAAGCTCCTGGACTACCCTCCTTGCCTCCTTGGCTTCATCTGCAGCTGAGGGAACGGATGCTCCTAAGGGATCATCACCCAAAGGAGGGGCGGTCATGTTGGAGTCCGCCTTGATTGTGGGTCCCAAGTTTTTTTGTCCGGGCATCCTTGCTAGTTGAGTTGGCAAGACGGCTTTGATTTCGTCTACGGACTTGACCAAGGACAGGAGCATGGCTTCAAGTACTTTAGACGTTGTCGGTCAGTAGGCACTTCATGATCATCGTCAGCCATAAAGACTATCCTCACGTGGGTAGAGGTGGAAGGGATCGTAGCAGATGTTCTCTCTGTACCGTACCCTTGTATAGAGAAATCGTTGGGGAATGTCGGAATGTCATCTTCTTAAGACTCGGAAGGGGTGCTACCCCCTGTGTAGGAAGCCGCATCGTCTTGGCGAGGGTGGTGGTCCTGAGGGAAGTCTAAGTCTGTTGTACAGTTTTGGGGGATCTCTACCCCCTGTGTGTGCTCTTGGTACACTGGGTTATCGTATATATTGAGGGGACTGCTACCCCCGGCTTTATCTACCCCGAGGGAGGCTGAAGGTGCACCCCTGGGTGCTGGAAGCTTCTTTTTGGATCGAGTACCTAAATAGGCACCTCCTGTGGTTGTCGACGGCAACCCTCCAGATGAGAGTTTCCTTGCAATATTGGCCGAGATTGTCGGGCTGGAAGAGCCTGTCTTCTTTCCTCCCTTGCCAGTAGGAACCTTTTGAGTTGAATTATAGGAGGCAAAAGGAAACTCCTCGTCTCCCGGAATTTGTACCTATTTTTTGAGTTGTATCGGACAGGTGCTGGCTGTTGCAGTCATTGGAAAACTGACTGCCGACCTTCAGGTGTTGCCGATTTGTCACAACAGTAGTTGATGATGACTTGGGTGCAACGAAGTCCTAAGAGGGACTCATCGCATGCCAATGTTGCCACCTTACGTTTGTGAGTAATCACCTCATGCAAGTCGGTAGCAAGCTGATCTACCTTTGCACCAAACTTGTGGACTCGGGTATCCCGAGCGCACAGGTGCTTAGTTATCATGTTTGCTCCCTGATCTGAGGCTAGTAAAAGCACTTGCTCTGGATCATTGGAGGAAGACTTTAAAGACCCACCTTGTCCGTTAGCCCTGGGGGACTGGACGCGGGTGGTTCAGTACAACTTTCCATCAGAAGCCCGTATAACAGTTAACGGGGCCCGCTGACAGTCAGCAACTTGGACAGTTGACTGGGCTTGTTGGGCCCGCACTGCCCTAGACTTCTTTGACTTAGCACCCGAAGGCGCATGGTAAAAAGAGTCCAGATTGATACATCCCATATTCTCAATGGGCCGTATGGAGTCGGGCCCGCATGAGAGACGGTTGAATACAGAGCTTCTGATAGGGCCGCATGAGACATCCTGTCCGAGGCCAGGATTGGCTGCCGTATGGGCTATCTTCCTGCGGCCAGAGCTGGCTGCTACATAGGCCATCTTTCTGTGGCCAGAGTTGGCTGCCGCATGGGCCGTCTTCCTGCGGCCAGAGTTAGCTGTCGCATGGGCTGTCTTTCTGCGGCCAGAGTTGGCTGCCGCATGAGTTATCTGCCAGCGGCCAGAGTTGGCTGCTGCATGGACAGACTGCCCATCTCTCTTATGCGGCTTCTTCTTTGTCCGCATGGATTTCCCTTGTGCCCCCAAAAACTCAGCATCGTAGTATTTTCCTATACTGGATTTGGGGACAGTGGGGTCCTCTGCAGTCGGAAGCAAAGCTGCAGAAGAGCTTTGGTCACCGTCTTGGGCTGCAGAAGGAGCTTCTTCGAGAACTTGGTCGGGGGCAACAGTTTTGTGCACCGACGTCCTTTGAGTTCTCTTTGGGTTGGCTCGCTTCTGTGACGGGCTGGCGCTTCCAACTGAGAGCATTTCTTCAAAGGCTTTTTGGTCAAAATGAACCACAAACATTTGCTGCGTAGAGCCGAGCTTGGACGCGTCAGATTGCGTCACCAGCTTCTCATCAGAGGAGAAGGACATCCCCAGCAGAGTCGCCATTGTGTTTGCTATTAAAAATCAAAGACAGGTATTATAGAAACACTGAAATTGATTGAAAACTCGCTTGTACAAAGAAAAGCCTAGAAAGAAATCCTAGGAAACAATCTAAGTACAATTGTTTAGTTTTTTATTCTGGGTGGTGACGGTGGAGGCTCGGAAAAGTGTATCAACTCTGCCTTACTCCTTGGACTATCTGACGCAGTCTTTATCTCTTGAAGAAATTGCCTTTTGAAGGTTGCCATTCTTTTACAGGGGTGTGGCACCCTGCTATTTATAGTGGTATGTATTTTGAGCTGCATAGATGGCTTGTGGCCATGTGACTAATCAGCACGTGAAGACCATCTCTTTGGCCGCCAGCTGTCGATTTGTTGGAATTTTGTTGCTGCAAATCTGGGTGGTTGAGACTTGGTCAGCCTGCCACGTGTCCTATCGCAGGATAGGAATCATTTTGAGCCGCATGAGTCTCTCAGTTTTCGACCATGTGGGGCCGCATGAGACTCATGCGGCTTTAAGTCACAATCTTCCTTAGCCCGCATATAGCTTAAGGACTTTTAAGCCGCATAGATTCTGTATTTTGGGCCGCATAAAGCTCATACTGCTTGGGTCACAGTCACTCTTGGCCGCATGAAGTTCAGAGACTTTGGGATCGCATATGTTTGAGCCGCATAAGGTTCATGCGACTTGGGTAACACTCTTTCTGGCTGCATGAAAGCGTATGAACCCTGCTTTTGGTGACATCTCACGTCTTATCTTTTTGTCAGAGTGTCAGAGCTGTCATTTTTGTCAGTTTTGACAGAACTTGTCAGCTTTATCAGACGAACTGATACACTTGGCCGCATATCTTTCTTCTGCGGCTGGAATCAGTCTGGTTGTCGACGGGCTGCATAAGGTGTTGAATCTGCCATGCGGCTCTCCTTTATGTGGACCTGTTTGGCCCAAAGTACATATACGACAAATTATGATCCGCATGAACCCCATATTTTCCATGCTTCTACAGTAATTAACATATGACATAATGTAAAGTGTAGTCATGCTATGTAAACAGAAGCTTGAGAATATGTAAAATCAATTGATCATGTAAGCATGTGAGCCAGCCGGGTCATGAGAGCATGTTGACTTAGCATAGCGATCACGTAAAGCTTGTGAAGTAACTGAACATGTGAGCATGTGAGAACCATATAGAACGATAATGATAGAATGACTTAGGAACTATTCTGGAAGTCAATTACAACCCGTAAACCAAATAATGACCGGGGTTGTAACCCTTCTCCTGAACAGAACTTAGTTTCTAATCATTGTATAGCATAAGGATCATGTATGGCATGTGAGTACTGAATAGGACGACAAATGATAAGATGACTTGGGAGCTATTCTGGAAGCCAAGTTACAACCCATAAACCAAACAAGGACCAGGGTTGTAATCCTTCTCCTGAACAGAACTTAGCCTCTGATCATTCATCGACAAAAGTAAAGCATAAACAATAATGTACTGAAATAAACATACAGACACTGCCTAGACAAAACTAAAATAGACTGGACCACATCCATCAATCACGGCCAAGCAATGAGTACGGCTTGATATTTTTACTAACTATGGTTATCACAATCCTAATTACTAATAAGATGCAATAAGATGTTCCAGCAGTCAGAAGCCCTGCAGACTATCTGAATTATCCTTCCGTAGGTTGAGAGAGTTGTATTAGGTGACTTAGGGGTACAACACATGACAGTGTGCTGGAAATGCGACCTACTCGTTGGCAGGCTACAAGTCCACTTGAAGCGCCCAGATAAGGGGATTGTATGTGACTGGAAAATCTCTTTATGAGCTACTTGATCAATTTATTCGTTATCCTAGTCAGATTCAGTATGAATCCCTGACCGTGGTAATCAAGAATCTATATCCTAAACATGATGCAAGACGAGACATGTAGCTTGTGCACGCATACACAAAGAATTTAACCACGGTGTCCAAAAGAGTTACATTAGCAGGGGAAATAGTCGTCGCAACAACATCTTGATTAAGCATGTCATGTTTAGGTTTACTTGTCATGTAAAGATTACTTGTCAAGAGTGCGCCTCTACGGGCCACTATCATGTATGCAAGGAAAGACATGTTCAAGAGTGCACCACGACGGATCACTATCATGTAAGCAAGGAAAGACATGTTCAAGAGTGCACCACGATGGGTCACTATCTAGTATAAGCAGAGAAGTAACGTATAACATAAGTGCACCACAACGGGTCACTATCATGTAAAGCAAAGAAAAGACATAAATCATGAGTGCACCCCAATGGGCCACAATCATGCTAAGTAAGGAAGAGAAATGGCAACAAAAATAGCAGGTAAGTAAGAACTTGTCCAAAAAGGGGTATCATGGCATGGAAGAGGGAATAAATAAAAGTAATTACTTGGCATAGATCAAATATTAAATATGTACTAGTTTCAAGTGTAACAAAGGTGTACAATCATTCTCTAACTGTACAAAATCATCTAATCATGTTAAGGAAATTCATTTTTGTTAAAGGAAATATCATATTCGGCCAAGTACAGAAAATATGCCAGAAGATCAAAACTAAGATTTAAATTAACAGCTGCATACGAACTCCAATAAGGTGAACTGAGAAATTTTTAAAGCCAAGACGAATGTCTACAAGCTTCGTGTCCGAGTGTTTTTCAAGACTAACAGCTGAATAGCTCAAATGGGCAAAACAGTCAAAATAGTCATTCGTGCTAGGGCCAGCCAGCACGGGCCAGGGTGGCAGCATGGCCAAGAAGGTGCCTAGGCCAGGAAGGGTGCTAAGGTCAGAATGGTGTGTCATGGATAGCGTGCGCCCAAGGTCGACATGCTCCAAGGAAAGCATGTGCCAAGGATAGCATGCACTGGGAATGACATGCGCCCAAAAACTGGCATGCGCCCAAGACTATGTACCCAAAGGCTATGCGCCCAAGGGCATGCGCGTAGGACTAAACATATCATGGAAAGCATGTACTAGGGAAGGCAAGCGCTCAGGGGTGCTTGCATCCACATGATGGAGACAGGGTGCACTGGAAGACAAGCCTGGAGACTATCCTCCATGGCTAAGTGGGCGCATACCAAGAGCTATGCGCCCAAGCAGAATGAAACATAATGCCTCAGACACATATCAGAGACTATGCGCCCAGACAGGGGGAAAAGCTTTGGGCGTATATCAAGAGCTATGCACCCTAACTGAAGAAAGCAGGGCACCTTGGGTGCATATATAGGGCTATGCGCCCAAGCTGAAGAGCCATGGGCGCATGTAAATGACCATGCACCCAAGCTGGAGGAAGTAAGGTGCTTTGGGCGCATATATAGGGCTATGCGCCCAAAGGAAAGGCTGTTGTGGGTGCATAAAAAGAGCTATGCGCCCAGCACTGTTCTTTTTCTCCATGCCGAGAGCATGAGTTCATGGAACCCATGAACTTCCCAAGTTCATAAATCTCTCAAAACAACTCAAAATCGGGACTTTCAAAGGTCTAAATTAGGTAGAACGAAATTTTCTACAACATGGAACAATCAAAACTTAAAAATAACAAAGTTTGATAGATCAAAACACAAGAATTTTGAAGGTAAAATAAATTTAGATCTATAAGAAATTATCCACCAAAATGAAAAATGCTACGTACTAAAGAGGCTTATAATCATGTAAGAAAGAGTTTAGAACAAACAAAATAACATTTGTCCAACATTTGGCAAGATGTACTTGCCTTAGGTTGCAGGAGAAAATGAAAAGGAAGAAGATGAAGAGAAATAAAATAATGGAGGAGAGAGAGAGAGAGAGAGAGAAGTTTGGATTTTATACAAAACCATCTCATCTCAAACCAACTAAACCAAACCAAGCCAAACCAAGTTGAACCAAACCAAATTAAACCAAGTAAAAATTAAACAAAACAAGGCTAAGAAAGACAAGTCAAAATACGGGTCTCCTGACAAAAGCCAGAATTCCGTATACGTATACTAAAAGTACGTATAACAGAAAACGAGAGTGACAGGCATGTCGTCGGCATACAATGGTACACTAGCGATATGCTGGTCAAGGAGAAGATCTATAAGTTGGGAAAATTTTAAACTGTTCTGAAAACTAATAAAATACGAAATACAGTACAAAAGTACGTATCAGTATATAAATACCGATACTGTGAGATGAGTCTCACAATTACGCTCCAAATATCAATGTCACATTAGGGGACATCAAATGATCTAAATAGAAAGTGTCCAGAATTCATCATCCTAATGGGAACCAACTTATCCTAGTCAATCAGTAATACTAGTAAATTCTAAAATTTAGAGGGCTCACAACATATATATTTCAGGAATTTATTTCTCAAAATTAAAATAAGACAAGGTTTTATGGTTAATAAAGTTAGAGAAATTCAAGTCATGATCATGGTGTAATAGATGACGTGATACGGTAGATATGGATCAAGTTTAAAGAACGTTCTTCGACTTCTAATAGATGAAAAATGATTGCGTAATAGCTTTCATGGCCATAGGTGATATGGTGAACTAAGAAAGACATTCTGTATCTATCCTCTCTCAAATATGAGTATTTGTTTTTCCGAAATAAGTAAAGGCAAAAAAATAAAGAGTTCAAGGGAGAGGGAATCGAATGCCAATACCGGGTTCTAAAAGCGAGTGAATAATTTAAGAGAGTTGTCAAGACAGTTGCGAATGAGATCCTAGACACACCTATATCTCAATACACGTAGGTTAATCATATGAAGAGCGAACTAGGTGCACTAAGGTTGAGCAGACCATAATATACTGATTCTAATTAGAAAATATGCTAGTGGGCATCCCCAGCAAACACATATCATGAACATGCTCGATAAAGAATAAGCTTACAAAAACTAGGCTATAATAGCAGCATTAGTCAAGGTATTCCAAAAATATAAGTACGCGAGATTTATGATTGAAAGAAGGCACAAGTAGTTCAAGTTCATCAAAATCTAAGACTCATCCGGTATTGGTGCCTCTATAGTTGTCCTGTTTGTGTTTTTGTCTAAGGACTTGGTCGACCAATTGGTTAGGGACCTCTAAATTCTATAGTTTAGGTAAAATTCTAGTGTCAATCAATTACCTCGTTAATATGTCACAAGGATAACGGGATGCTAGGTTGGGAGGCATGCTACAAAAATTATAGAATTTCCACTAGTATTGGCTTTGAATCAATGGGACATACAGGGCATTTTTATAACCTCTATAGTATCTAAAAACTGTAATCATGTATAAAGTCATTTTATCAAGAATTTATGTCTCGCCAGTGTACACCTGGCTGTAGTAAACCCTTGGCTTCGTGACTTAAATATGATATAATATCGGATATTTTATTAATTCTATCCAATATTTACATAAAGATAACTAAGATCAGAAGTGGAAAACTAAGACATTGTTTTAACCACATTTACTAACCTACGTTTACTTGAAATAATTTCAACTTTAGGGGTTGTACCTCACCAGTGCACTGCTGGCTGCAATGAACCCCCGCAGTCTCCATAACTCAAATAAATGGCAACAATGCACTGCTATCTTGCCATCGTAAGTTACCAATTATTCTTTTAACTATATCCGTAAAATTTCAAAGGCGCTTATAATTTTTTAAAACAAATTTGTCATGATAGGAAAAATGTACGTATCTGTCCTGGAAGTGAAAGTATCTGTTTTGAAAATCAAACGATTGAATAGAAAGAAAGGATCGAATATAAGAGAAATATAAACCTTGATTTCTATTCCTCTAATATTCAAGATCGAGGGGAAAAACATATATATCTTGAATTTCAACCAAGCTAACTTGGAGTAGATATATGGATAATGGATCATGTTAGGCTCAAACCAATGGGTAGAAATAAAAGATAGACTCTTAGGAAAAAATAGTTACTTGTGGCCAATGGTAAATACTAATTGGTACGGGTAACGGTAATAATATCCAGAGAGGGCAAAAAAGATAATTTGAATAAATTATCAAGGTTAAGGGTTGAATTCTAGGAAGGCCTAAGTTATAGAATGAATAGTCTACCCACATTGTATCGTATCGTCATGTCAAAATGTAATAGTGTATCTATGGAAATCTCTCAAGTTATCTAAATTTAATAAATCTTTACATATATTACATGGCCTATTTAACAAGCCTTAACTACCTAATAGTCAATTGCATAAGGGACTCCTAGTACTAAAAATTAAATCAATCCTAATTGTAAATGAGCACTTCCTAGTCGCAGGCTCGTAATAGTATGACAAACTTAAGTACTATCACGAGTTCACATAATTTGCAAAAACTGACCTGCATGGGCCACCACAAAAACTTATCACGACTCGTAGCCGCTTTTCAGGATACGAGTGCGTGTCCAAGCCAGCCTACGCCGTAGTGTCAGCAGTGGAACGCTGTCCAGGCCACAATAAAATAAAATGCTCAAAATAATCTTGATTGCTCATTCACATTTCTTACAGAAAGTACAATGCTCTTACAAATATTAAAAAAATGACTACAACTCATCTATCTAGCCAATCTCTAGGTTTTGGACTACAAGTACACCTGTATCTCCCCATGGCTAAGAGTAGTCATGATTGACCTAAAAAATGTTAGTTTTCAGTCAAGAATTG